>CAUYQG010090949.1:0-40897 GCA_963574415.1 Tarsius wallacei | reverse complement strand
TGAGTTGGTTGAGAAATTGAGGTTTTGCTTCTGGAATCTCAATTCTATTCCATTGGTCTATATGCCTGTTCCTGTACCAATACCAAGCTGTTTTGATTATTGTAGCTCTATAGTAGAGTTTGAAGTCTGGCAATGTGATACTACTTGCTTTGTTTTTTTTTGCTGAGGATTGTTCTGGCTATTCTATACCCATCAGATTACCAGCAACATTCTTCTCAGACCTAGAAAAAACAACACAGGAATTCATATGGAAATACCCTATTCTTTATAATTTAAAAAGTATTATTTAAAAAAGAAATTGTTTATCTTTGAGGACATTGAATATTGGACTCCAGTCCCTTCTTGCTTGTGTTTTTGTCAATAGGTCAGCTGCTATTCTGATTGGTTTTCCCCAGTAGGTAGTCTGACCTTTCTCTCTTGCTGCCTTTAGGATTTTTTATTTTGTTCCTACTTTGTGTAGTTGAGTTACTATGTGTCTAGGTGTTCATCCTCTCATTCGATCTCTTGTGGGGGTTCTCTGTAACTCTTGTGTTTTCCTGGTGATATCTCTGGTGAGATCGGGAAATTTTTCTTGGATTACCTCCTGGAATACTTATCCCAAGGTGTTCTCCATTTCCCTTTCTTCTCCTGGGATACCAATCAGGCATAGGTTTGGCCTCTTGATATAATCACACATCTCTTATAGGCTTTGCTCCTTCTTTCTGAATTTTCTTTCTATGTTTTTTACAGATTGGGTCAATTCCATATTCTGGTCTTCAAGTTCTGAGATTCTTTCTTCAGTTAGATTAATTCTGTTTTCCATGTTTGCCATCTTGTTATTTATTTCCTGGAAGAAATTTTTATTACCAAAATCTCTAAGTACTTTTGAAGTTGCATCTTATCTTTCTTGAATCATGCACTTTTTCCTCCCATTCCCTAATCCCTGTTGTATCCTGGGGCCTGTCAGTGGTGACTCCCATTGTTTGGGCTTGAGTTTTGATTTTTCAGGAGTTTTCTCTTTGTTATACTTGAAATTACCTGTAGTCTTCCATTGGTTTTTTTTTCTTCTCATTTGTGACAGATGTCTTTCTTTTCTCTTTAGTTCCATTATTCAGTGTCAGTGGGAGAGGCTTTCCCTTCTGATATTTTCTGAGTCCTCTGTTCTTCTGTGATCTGGGGTCTGGATTTGTTCACTGATCTCTTTGGAGTTTTTCCTCATCCTTTTTGGTCACATCGTTTGTCCCATGGCTGGATCAGGGTAGGGTGTGGAGCACCTGTAACTCAGCACTCATCCATTTCCTTCAACGTTTATGCTTCCAGGATATTCCCTCTGGATCATGATCAGCCCCTGAGTAGTTGATCCACTAGTCACAGAGATTGGGTCTGTTGCTCTGTGGTGAGCAAGTCAGAGCAGTTTCCTGCCCCACCTTCAAGATGGTGGTGGGGTGACACTCTTGTCCTTTCTGGTGGTACTCTGCCTCTGGGTTCCCTTTGCAGTCCCTGCTGCCAGTTTCCAGCCAGGTGCTCAAGTGGTGATGCAAAGCCTGGAGCTAGCACTCTTTCCCCGCCACTTTTTTGCAGGAAAATTTTTGTCCATTAAAAAAAAATGGTACTCAGCTTCTATGACCTGGGAAGTGCCAGGGACCAAGCAGAGAAGCTGCAACACCAGCTGCTACACCAGAAGGACCCTGACCACTTGCTTACAAGTCCCCACTTAGTCAGTGTCTCCTAGCATTTTCTTTCCTGGAAGGATTTTGTTGATTTAAAAAAAAAAACGGCACTCAACTTCTGTATCCCAGAATCACTAGGGTCTAAGCTGAGCAGCTGCAGCACCAGCCACTGCACCAGGAGAGCCCTGGTCGCTTGCTCCCTAGCCCTCACTCATTCGGCCACTCCCATGCTCACTTACTCACCAGCATGCACACAAAAATTTTCCATACATTCACTCACTCACACCAGGACTCACATAGTCTGACTGGCTTGGCCATCATTTTCAAGAATTCAATCTTACCATTCTGAAATCTCCTATGTTAGACTCAAAGAGAAAGCCAGCAGGCAGGTTACTTTATTCAACTTTTAAAAAATAGCTTTCAAATCAAAAATAAAATTCAGTGATGTACTATCTGTATGATCATGGGTAACTTAGTTTCCTCACTGTCTTCATCCATAAAATAAAGAGTGGTTATAAAGATTACATGAAACAAGTTAAGTATCTGGAGTCTGATACACAGCTATTATTGTTAATATGCTCATTAAAACATATATAATAAGTATATTTATTTGATCTATAAGGGATAAGGCACATCTATAGGGCATAAAGTCAATACTCCCAATAAACATCCAGAACTTCAAAGCTCTGTGGTGATTCTATATTAATTACAAAATAGCACATTTTTTATAAAGATCATCTCTAATATAACCTTTTCACTCATTTCTGTTTGACTACTGACATTAGTATTAGATTATGTCAGCAATGCCAATAAACAACAAAAAAAGTTAAAAACTAAATAAATCTTAGATAATTTTCCACAATTATCACCAGTTCCTTCATGCAGTTTTTTCACTCATTTGTTCTACATTTGTTTGTTGATCTCATAGGAAGTTCCTGCCTCAGGGTCTCTTCTTCCTTATTGACCCTGTTATTTCTTTACTTTATTTTCTACTCAGCTTAAACTTTATAATCCATCATTTAAACCTCTATTTATCAATTTCTACAAGTCTTATTCTCCAATTTCCTTCTGAGAGAGTAATAGCTAACAAAGTTCTGTGCTCAGAAAAATCTAACTATCCATCTTTGCCAATTCTATACCAGGACTGCTTGGTGCCATGATACATCACATATTTGTGCAAGCATCTGTTTTTATAAACCTAATATTTCAACCTTTATTGAGCCTTCAACCATGCCTGACCATCATTTATGGTCAGAGATTCTCAAACTTGGTTACACATTAGAACCTGGGGGAGCATTTAAAAATTCCTAATACCTGAGCCTCATCCCAGACTCATAAAATCAGACCCTCTCATGGTAGATTCCAGCTCTCCCAGATGATTCTAATGGACAGCCAGGATTTAAGGCAGTGTTTTCAGCCTTATTAGCACATAATTATCACCTAGGAGTTATTAAAATACTGATTTTGGGGTTTCAGCCTCAGAGATTATGATTATTTTGATTGAGGCACAACCTAAGTTTTTTTACAGCTCTCCAGGTGATACCAAAATACAAAGGTAAGACTCACTGAATAGAACTCCTGTTCTTCAGCCCTCTCACCTTTTCCCTCCCGATTCACTAGATGCTGCTGCTTTCTTCACAGAAAGGGAGAATCTACCAGAAAAAGATTCTCTTATTCTCCTTTTTTGCCGCCAAAATTTTAGACAGACCTCCTCCTATCTGTCATTGGTCTCTTCACTCCATTTCTGACTCTGTCCCTTCCCACATTCTCTGTTATTTCACTTCATTAATAACTCCCATCACTTCCCTGAATTTGCTTTGTTTTCATGGTTACTTAGCCTACTCCACTCTCGCTCTTTCTAAAGGAAACCCTTATTTCTCTCCACATCTGTTTCCAATTCCCCTCTGATCTTTTCTACCTGTTCAGAACCAAACAGCTTAAAACTATTATGCACCCTGGCTGTCTCCTCTTCCTCACTTTGTTGTCAGTCCTATACTTATCATCTGTTTATTCCCCAAAACTCAAAAAAGAAAAAAAAAACCTCATTATTATAAAGTCCAGCATACACTTATCAATGTTTAACTTTATTAAACTCTCAGCGACATCTACACTGCTGACTTCTTACCCAAATTTCCTGGAAATCCTTCATCTCTCCTTGATGTTTATGACTCCATGCTTTCTAAGGTTTTTTTCCTTTAGCTCTGTGGTTCATTTACATGCTGGTGTTTCTAAGGCTTTTGTCATTGGAAGCCTCTAATTCTCACGTCATTTGTTTATTGACTTCTGTGGCTTTAATTTTATATTATATGCTAATTATTTCTCTATTTTGAAACCCACAAACACACGTAGTTAGGAATTATTGCTAATTTTAATTTTTATCTCAGATTCTATTCTGTAGATTAACAGAAGAAAACTTTAGTTCTTTTAAAGGTAACCCAAATTGATGCTAGAGATCTGGGGTCGTAGGCAGCGCTAAAGCGCTGGGTTGGGATGGGGAGCTAAGTAATCCATTCCATACCAACCAAGAACCTCAAAAATCTCTGAAAAGATCTCCCCCAGGTAAGCCTACATTGTATGTTCAGGGTCTACACCTTTATCATCTGTTTTTTCAATATTACACATAAGACACAAATAATCTACTTTCTGCTTGCACAGCACTAATTTTCCCTAGAGCACCCCCTTCCCCCTCCCTACCACCACTGCTTCTCTCTTAGTCTCTCTCTCTCTCTCTCTCTCTCTCTCTCTGCCCTACCTTTTCCTCTGCCACCTTCAATTGCATCTCTTATCTAGCTGACTTCTCACATTCCTCTAGGAAGACTTTCTGACCCCACCTAAGTGTTTCTGTAAACTAAATCACTATATTATTGCTAATCTTAATACAACTAAGAAAATGCACCTCAAGAACAAACTTTGAGACTAAATTTAATAAAACCATACATCAAATTAGCTGATAATACATGTAAAGAACTTATCATAGTGATAAACACATAAGGGACACAATATTTTATAGCCATTCATAGTTCATTTAAAAATAATTTATGATACCATATTAAAAATAAATGATTGAAACAAATATTAAAATATGAAGTTCAAATAATGGGTATTGTAATTTAATATTTGTTATAAGGATTTCATGCCTATCCAATTCTAAAAATATTTGATGCTACAAAAATAATTTCAAGTAATCACCATCCAGCTTAAGACAGAGAATGTTATTTAAGAACACTGAATCTCTGCCATGTGCACTCAAAAACTGTATTCCCTTCCTTTCCTCACAGAGGTATCTATGACTCTAAATATTTTAACAAATGAATGCATGCGTTTTCAAGTGATATACTGTTTCCTTTTTTGCTTTAAACCTTCAAAAATTGTATCATACTGTGTAAACTTTCTGAGTTAGTTTTTTATTTATGCTTATGAGATTCATAACTTGGGAAGCTTAATAATGATGGAATTTTTATTATTTATATGAGGGGGAACCCTCCAAAAAACTGAATTATCTTTTAAAGGCGGGCACCTTGTATAACAGGCTTCCCCCACTAGGTAAGTGTTCTAGTAACCCATTGGCATCAGTGTACCAGCTAGCATTTTTGTGAAGCCTCCGTGAATATTTTTCTTTTTGAGATTCTTTCAACACATTTGCCCATTTCATGATGGGTGATTAACAAGTGCACCTGTTCACACTGTGCTGCGTGTTCAGCAGTTTTTGATCCCCAAATGGCCTGGCCCTTGTGTCCCACACTCCCTATTCACTCGATCTTGCCCTGAGCGACATTTTTGTTTGTTTCCCCGGATGAAAAAAAGTCCTCAAAGGTAAATAAATGTTCTGCCAATGTGAAAGATGTGAAACAAAAAAATAAATGGCAGAGGCACTAAAAGGTATCAGAATTGACCAGTTCAAAACTCTTTTGAGCAGTGGAAAAAGTATCTCGATAGGTGTATTTCATCAAACGGAGAGTACTTTAAAGGTGAACAAAGTGTAAGCATGTAAGAATAAATACACGGTTATTTATAAATAAATTCTGGTTTTTTTGTTATCTCCTGCACATTCATGAATAAGGTAGCTCTGTATTTTTCTACACTATTCCTTGTCTGGTTTGAGTACTAAAGTTTATAATATGCACCGTCCTCCTATTTGAGGGTTTTATGCCTGTAGATTCAACCAAATACAGATCAAAAATATCTTTAATTTTTGAAATATTTTTAATTTTTAAAAATATTTTATTTTATTGCAGTATCTCTGTATTTAACATCTACAGACTTTTTAATGAAACTATTCCCTAAACAATACAATATAAAAATAATTTACATAGATTTACCCTGTATAAGTTATTGTAAGTCATGTGGTGATATAGTAAGTATATGGAGGAATGTGCATAGGCTATATGCAAATACTACATCATTTTATATCAGAGACTTCAGCATCCATGGATCTTGGTATCTGCAGGAGATCCTGGAACCAATCCCTCATGGATAGCAAGGGACTACTGTATATATAATATACATTTTTAATATAAATATATAACATTAAAAATAACATACATTTATAATTACATATGTGGTTATATGAAATGAGGTTAAAAATGTTTTGTCATTTTATTTTTTCTAGAAAAATATTTTTGTTTTTGTTTTGGTGAGAAAATTTTAAAATACCAATTTAATTCCTGTACTAGTTAGCTTTATTTGATATTCTCATTCTTCTTGAGATACTTTTGGTTTGTTATATTTTTCTAGTAACTTTATCCATTTAATTAAGACTTCATATTTGTTCTCATTCACATTGTTCATCTTATTTTTTTAATAATGTTTCCAACTATAAAATGAGATGCCTGTGTCTTTGTTCAGATAACTCTAATCTTTATTTACTTGGGAATTTTCCTTATGCGATTTCACTCTACCAAAAGTACCTATGCCCCTTAAAGAGACAGAACACTCTCCCACTAAAACAATGTTCAATTCGCAAGGCCAAAGACATCTATCTCTCTCACTCTTCTCATTGTGAGTTGGAAGGAAGGTGATGGAATGTTGTTGGGGAATCTGGCCAATAATCGGTGAGGACAACTGGAAGGTGGCTTTTTCCAACTATATGAATGATATTCTCAAGTTTAGGCCTTAGTCAATTCATGAGTAATAGTAAAAATTATATTACGCATAGTTGATTTCCTCTACTATTACAAGGGCATGTCATACATCCATATTATCAGTTTTTAGCCCTTCCAATTCATCAAAGCACAAATTTGTTCTTTCTACAAGAAAGGTTTTTACATACCTTTGATTAAAAAAATAAATGCTTGCAGTTTCTCTACAATGCACCTTAGTAAAATCCAAACTCTCCAAGATGCAATTTTAGTCTTCCACAGACTAAATTTACCCAATTTACCTTCTTTGTCTGATCGCTCAGCAAACCCTCCCAAATCATAATGGTTCTACTTTCCCAAGCTACTCACAATCCTATTTTTCTAAAGCTGTGTGCTAGAGTGTCCTTGCTCTTTTCTCTCCCTTAAAACTCACCTATTAAAAATGTTCACTTCTTTCAAAAACAGACCCTAATTCTACCTTCAACATGAATATTAATCATCCCTACAGTAATTAATTAATGTTTCATATGAAGCATCCTCCTAACAATTAGCTTGTGTCCCTTATATCAATGTTTCCAAGTAACATTTACTTAACAGAATAATAACATTTTTCTTTCAATAGATTTTGAGATCACTGAAGTAGGAATTTTGCCATACTTATCTTTAATTTTTCATGAAGAATTATAGAATTTGCTCAATATAGCAAATATTGAACATAATATTCAAGAAATTAGATTGAAAACTAGAAATGGTGAACAGATAAGGACTGTGAGAAAGTCACTGACATTAAAAAGACAGTACTAATTCATTATTTGCTTTGTTAGGTGAAAATAATGATCATAAACTTTTGGGGAAAAAATTAAAACACTAAGATTATGGGAATATTTCTGATGGCACATTAAGGATCATTCCAACATGCTTAGAAGAGTTTCCTATTTCCTAAGGGCATTACCATAAGTTGAGAGTGGACTATCTTCTCTCCAGAGATAGGGAAGGAAGCTCAGGCATATTTTGTAGCCACATGCATTTCTCCCTTCTGACTGGGTGATAGTGTGAATTTGAGTGAAGGCTGAAGAGGTGGTAGGTGATAAGTAGGCTAATTCTGCCTCTCGATAACATCTCTGATCTTTCAAATTCGGAAATATGAGTTCTTTTCACCCCCAAAATGACCTCCTGTTTGACTCATTTACGTTGGACCTACTCCCACTAATATGTATTAAACTTTCCTCATTCACTGAGCACATCACCTAAAATAAACTCTCAATAAAGACTAGAGGAATGAAATATTGGTTGAATAAATTTATATTTCTTATTTACATTATATCTTGTCATTATTTTACTTAGTGATTTAAAATTATATGTATTTTTTAAACTTTAAATTTCAGTCATTTATTTTTTTCCTGATTGGTTTTTAGTGTTAAGTACCTCTTGTGTTTTGGTGTGTGATGATTTCTTCAACATATATAAAATACATTTGATGACAGGGAGATGATAAAAAAGGGAAAATAGGAAGTATGGAAGGAAGGAAGAAAAAAAAAACAAAGAAATAACAAAAATGTAAGGGGGATACAAACATAATTATATCTGATGAACTGGTATGATTAGTTCAACAGAAATCTGTTTTCATAAGAACCTATGAACACCCCAAGAGAGAACCCATCCTGAGAGGTGAAAAACAAACAAAAAACAGTGAGGTGGGGTGACTATGGCCCAATAAGAAAGCATCAAAGTGAGAGTAGAGGAACAAAGCATGATTTCTGTCACCTAGCTTTGTCACATAGCCCAGATCTCTAAGATCTAAGAAGCTGAGTTCTATAAAAGCAAAAAAACTGCAAGTAAACATTGAAGTAATGTCCTAACTAGGAATGCTATGCAATATTGGAAGTAAAAATATAGCTGTTTTATGACCCTTCAGATGGTGTAACATAAATAGTCACATTTTACCTTACCATAGACCATGGGGTACCTTTAGCATCATGAAGATCCTATAAAGCAGTGACAGTGAGCAAGGAACATGGGAAGCATCCACCAGATGGCACTACATCAGCAGAGGAGCAGTAGTGCTCAAGGGGTTGAAAGGAACCTAGTAAGTTCTGGTGAAAGACATTAGCACTCATCAGAGTCCTTGGAAATTGTACTGTGGAATTTATTTCAGTGGCCAGAAAAAAAGTTTCACAAGTAATGGCAACTTGACTTGGAATCATTCATCAGTAAATTTGATTCACCCCAATGGGATTTCCAGAAGTACTTGAAGGGTACTTAATATAAAGTCCTAAGTGAACAAATGAAAACTTCCATATGAACTATGAACCGCTAAGACCCCATCTGTACCCAAAAGCAGATGATGTCACAGGAAATTCCAGTTACCTACCACCACCCCTCTAAGAGCAAAATTGCTAGAGTTTGAATTCTGGTGCTGTCCTTCTGTCACTTGATATGCACAAAGTTAGAAATATCAATGGATCAAATAAAAATTATCAGAAATAACAAAGTTTAGTTCATTGTCTAGAAAATCTTTATTTTAGATTCATTGTATATTTTTAAAATGTGACTTGATGCTGTAAGATGTAAATGTTTTTTTAAAAAGCCAAATATAATATTTTTTGCAAGAAATAAGTTGCTCTTCTGGTTCATTTTGTTTTTGTTAATAATTTTAAATCTTTACTGTCATTAGAGTTACATTTATTTTTTATGTCTAATAGTTTATGCCCTCTTTTTTCTTGGCCCATTTTGTTTATGGTTTGTATATTTTACTAAAGTTTAAAAAAGTATTTTTAACATTGTATATTTCATTTTTGTTTATATAACATTAATTTTTGTTGCTATCTTCATTATGTCCTTGTTTTGGCTTTTTTAAAGTTTTGCTCTATTGGCTTTTTTTCTAAGTTCTTGATTAACATAAAACTTATTAATGTAAGCTTCTATTTTAAGAACTTACTGCTATGCATTTCCTTCAAAATATTGTTTAACTCTAGTCCACAAATGGTGGTGTGTTTGTTTTGTATTCTAGTGGCCATAGAGGTGTAATATTTAGATCATCTTCAAAATCATATGCTGTGGGGATATAGTTGATGGACAACCTTGAGCTGCTGCACATTCTGGCCCACTGTGTCATTCACCCAGGCCACACTTTCACAGACTTCTCTTGGCAGTGACTGAGTTCAGCAAGAGTATCAGAGTGGGACCATTTTGGATAGAAGTGAGATTCCATTAGAACAGTCTTAAACTGGGAATGCCCATCAGCTTGGCTGAGGCTTTTTCAGAACTGCACAACTGTATGACGCTCTTCCATCCCAATTCTTCTATTTTTTTTTTTCTCCTTTCACAGGTGTCAGCTCTGTATCATAGTCTGAAGGTTCCCATGACCTACTCCTGTTCTGGCTCCCTCTCTTTATTCTGAAAAGGCATTTCCCAAATATATCTCTTGAATATCTAATTCTGCACTGGTGTCTTCTCAGAAGTCTTGAACTGATAAACTGACATGAATAATTTTAATATTTTTCAGTTCTAAATGTTTTCAAATTTCTGTTACAATTTCTTTTTTGACTCGTGGTATTTATAAGCAAAGTTTATTTTGCTCAATGTTCAAGAGATCTTTTAACTTCTAACTTAATGTAATTATCTTGTGTCCATAGAATGTGTCCTTTGAAATCTACATATTTTAATGGTGCTTGAAGACCAATGGATATACTATAATTCTTGAGTACAGAATTTTTTATTAGCTCACCAGAAAAGCTTGATGACTGTATTGTTCAGATCAAATGATAACACATAATATAAGAAATATTTAAATCTCCCATTAATAGAGTAGGTCTTTAAATTTCTCCTTACACTTCTATTGTTTTGTCTTATATATTTGAACCTATTTCATCAGGTGTATACAGGTGTAAAGTTTTTATATTTTCCCAGTGAATTGAATTTTTATCAGTATCCAGTAATTGCCTTCATCCATAATATTGCTTATGACCTAAAAGTCTAAAACTGGTATTTCTATATCAGACTTTTTAAGGCTAATATTTGCCTGATACATAATCTTTCCATCTCCAATTTTGAAATATATGTTTACACTTATGTTTTAGGTGAGTCTTTGGAAAACAGTTAATGATGGGTCTTGGAATGTTATGCAATCTGGAAATATCAGTATTTACTTGGTGAATTTAATGATTTAGCTTATTTATACTTATCATGATTTCTGATACATTTGTAATTTTCTACTTTCTTATTTCATGTTTTCTATCCTCTCATTTTATGCTACCTTCTTCTCATTTCTTTTTTCTTTTGTATTGATTGTATCGTTATATTTTAATTTTATTAAAACTAGTAGTAATATGTTCTTGGTGGTTGTTTTTGATAATTTATCTTATAGTCTTATTTTCTCTCTTGCTAAATAATGTAAGAACCTTAGAATACATTATTTCTCTCTTGCTTTCTTGTTAATTTCAACCTCACACATTGGACATTATCACTATTTTTTCATAGAATATTTGTCTATACTTTTGACATACTTACCAAAATCTTTGCTTTCTATTATTTCTTGTACTTAAGATCTTCTAGAATCATTTTATTACATACATCCTATAGAAGTTCTTTTAATAAGAGTAAAATTTTTAAAAATTATCTGTTATTACCAAAAATATCTTTTCATTGTTCACATTCTCTAAACATTTTTTTCTAGCTTTAAACTTATTGTGGATGGGAGTCTTGGGAATTTCTTTTATTTTCCTGTGAGTTCATTGATACATTTTAAAGTATGTTAACTTCAAGTATGAAATTATCTGAAATGAAAATCTTCTAGAAAAATATCTGCTATTATTCTGAAAACAAGAGTTTATCTCTATTATTTTAACTATAAACATAATTTTTATCAATGTTTGATATGTAGATTGATGGATCTACACTCATTTTATTAGTTCTAAGATGACAAAACATTTATAGAACATGAAGTTCTGAGGAAAGGGAAGATTTGCTCGCCTTGGAAAGAGTTGGTAGAGATGCTTCCATGCATGCACTTATTGTTTAACATATTGATATACAGTTAACATATTTCAATTGTTACTCTATGGATTATATTATCTAGTTTCAATAAAACATACTTCATAAAAAGAATCATAGCTTTCAAAAGATTCCTGTAACAAAATCACCGATTAAAAAATACACTAACAATACAACCACAGAATCAAAAGTAGCAGAGCTGACAGTACTATTCCTAGCACGAGGGCTTTGTTGGTCACTGTACAAAGTAAAAATAATGACACTTTAATCAGATCTGATTAAAAAGCTAGTCAAAACCTTAAAATTATCAAGAAGATAATTTTCTATAAAAAGTTACAACTATCATTATTGAATATGAAATTGGCTTTATTGATTACTATAACTTTAAATAATAAACTAATAATAGATAAGGAACCATAATCAATCATATATTTTAAAAATAAGATTTATTTTAAGGAATGGAAAAAGATATTCCACATGAATGGAAATCATAAAAGGTAGGAGTAGCTATACTTATATCATATAAAATAGATTTTACAACAAAAACTGTGAAAAGAGAGAAGGGATGTCATTATATGGTGATAAAGAGGATATAACAATTTTAAATGTATATGCACTCAATAATGTAACACACAGATATTAAAGCTAAAGAAATAGATCCAAGTACAATAATTATTGGGAACTTCAACACCCCACTTTCAGCACTGGACAGATCATCTAGACAGAAAATGGCGTAAGAAATATCAGAATAAATCTGCACTATAGACCAAATGGACCCCATAGACATTTACAGAACATTTCATCCAACAGCTGCAGAATACACATTCTTTTCACCAGCACATGGAACATTCTCAAAGATAGACCATATTAATGTAGTCAAAATCAAATTTATTTGTCACAAAACAAATTTCAAAAAATGGAAATCATATCTAGTGTCTTTTCTGACCACAGTGCAATATAACTAGAAGTCAATAACGAGAGGAACTTTGAAAACTATACAAAATGTGGAAATTAAACAATATACTCCTAAATGACCTTTGGATTAATGAAGAGATTTCTAAGAAGGAAATTTAAAAATTTTTTGAAACATGAAAATGAAATCACAACATACCAAAACAGCAAAAGTGTTACTAAATGGAAAGTTTCTAGCAATAAACACTTACATCATAAAATTTCAAATATAAAACTTAATGATGCATTTTAATAAACTAGAAAAGCAAGAGCAAACCAAACCCAAAATTAGTAGAAGAAAGAAATAACAAACATCAGAGTAGAAATAAATGAATTTGAAACTTAAAAAAATACATAAGAACAATTAAATGAAAAATTAGTTTTTTTTAAAGATAGACAAAAATCCACAAACTTTATGTCAAACTAGGAAAAAAAGGACACCCAAATAAATAAAATTGGAGACAAAAAAGGAGACATTCTGACACCACATAAATTCTAATAATAATTAGATATTATGAACACCTATAAGCCAATAAACATAGAAGAAATGAATAAATTCCTAGATAAATACAACCTACCAACAGTGAATCATGAAAAAATAGAAAACCTGAGCAGATAAAAAATAAGGTTTTTGGGGTTTTTTTTGAGTTGGAGTCTCACTCTGTCATCCAGACTGGAGTGCAGTGGTCGCTCCAGGCCACCGCAGCCTCGACCTGCTGGGCTCCGGTGATCCCTCCGCCTCAGCTTTCCAAGTAGCTAGAACTACAGGAGCGCGCTACCATGCCCGGCTAGTTTTTGATTTATTGTAGAGATGAGGTCTCCTCGCCAAGTTGCCCAGGCGGGTCTCCAACCCATGGGCTCAGGCAATCCACTCACCTCAGACTTCCAAGGCATGGGATTACAGGCTGAGCCACCGAGCTCGGCTGATAAAAAATAAGTAAAGAGATACAAGGAAAAATGAAATGTCTCACATCAAAGAAAAGCCCATGACCTGATGACCTCACTTCTGAATTCTATTGAACATTTAAATAAGATCTAATACCCATGCTACTTGTAGTATTTTTAAGAATTGATAAGCAGGAAATGCTTCCAAACTCATTCTACAAGCCAGTATTAACCTAATGCCAAAATCAGACAAAGTCACAATGACACAAGCAAACAACAACCAAAAGACAAAAGCAAAAAACGCTACAGGCCAATATCTCTGATGATATGCAAAGATCTTCAATAAAATAGTAGCAAACCCATTCAATAATACATTAAAATGATAACTCATCATGATTAAGTAGGATTCATTCCAGGGCAGCAGGAATGATTCATCATCTGCAAACAAACAAATGTCATATATCACATCAACAGAATGAAGGGCAAAACATATGATCATTGCAATAAATGCTCCCAAAAAGCACTTGATAAAATTCAAATCCCTTCATGATTAAAAACTCTCAACAAACTGAGTATAGAAAAAACATGCATCAACACAATAAAGGCCACATACAACAGACACATAGCTCATATCATATTAACCAGGCAAAAACTGAAAGCCTTTCCTTTAAGATCTGGAAAATGATAAAGATGCCCACATTTACCACTTTCATTCAACATAGTACTGGAAGTCCTAGCCAGAGCAATTAGACAAGAGAAAAAATAGTAATAATAAAAGCCATTCAAATTGGAAAGGAAGAGGTCAAATTATCCTTGTTTTCAGACAATATAAACTTATATTTAGAAAAATCTAAAAATTCCACAAAAAATTATTTGAACTATAAAAGAATTCGGTAAATGTGCAGTATACAAAATGAATATACAAAAATTAGTAGCATTTCTATATGTCAATAGTGAGTAATCTGAAAAATAAAGCAGCCTCATTTACAACAGTTACCATAAAATTAAATGCTTAGGAATAAATTTAGCCAAATAAGTGAAAGAGTTCCACAATGAGAACTGTAAAACATAGATAAAAGAAATTGAAGAGGACACCAAAAAAAAAAAAAGGAATTAAAATATATGTCTATGAATTAGAAGAAATGATATTGTTAAAATGTTCATACTTCCCAAAGAAATCTACATATTTAATGTGATCACTATCAAAATAACCATGGCATTCTTCACGGAAATAAAAAATATAATCCTAAATTTTATATGGACTCAGAAAAAACTCAGAATAACCAAGGTCATCCTAAGTAAAAAGACCAAAACTGGAGGCATCACATTACCTGACTTCACATTACCTGACAGAAAACAAAATAGCATGGTACTGCTATAAAAACAGACACACAGTCCAATAGAGCACAATAGAGAACCTAGAAATAAATCCACACATTTGCAATCAACTCGTTTTGGACAACAGTTTCTTCAGTAAATGGTGCTATGAAAACTGGTATTCCTATGCAGAAGAATAAAATTAGATCCATATCTCCTACTATATAACAAAAAAAATCAAATAAAATAATTAAAGACTTAAATCTAAGATCTGAAACTATGAAACTATGACAGGAACATATTAGGGAAATGTTCCAGGACAGAAAGATCTCAAAATCATAGGTAACCAAAGCAAAAATAGATGAGTCAAATCACACCAACTTCAAAAACTTCTGCACTGCAAAGGAAGCAATTAACAAAGTGAAGAAACAACCCAAAGAATGTAAGAACATATCTGCAAACTTCCCAAGGATTAATAACCAGACTATGTAAGGTGCTCAAATAACTCAACAGGAAAAAACAAATAACCTAATTTTTTAAAATAGGCAAAAGATCTGAATAGAATTTTCTCAAAAGAATACCATATGTTCTCACTAATAAGTGGACCTTGAACAATTATAATGCTAGGAGAAAGGGATTGACAGTAGTGGAAAACTGTCAGGGGACTGGGGGTGGGATTGGCTGTTGAGGGAAACTGCTAGGGGAGGGAGGGGCACACCTCATCAACAAGGGTACCTGCATAATCAACATTTATATACCTAACCCTGCATTGTACCCCACATCTTTATAATTTAAAAAAGAATGCATACAAATGGCCAACAGGTATATAAAAATTTTTCAACATAACTAATCACCAGAGAAATGCAAATCAAAATTATGAGATATTGTTTTACTCCTAATTAAAATGGTTTTAATAAAAAAAGCTTTAAGAGCTACTGGCAAGAATGAAAGGATAACACTTGTACACTGCTGGTGGGAATGTAAATTAGTACAACCACCATGAACAACAGTATGGAGGTTCTTCAGAAAGCTAAAAATAGAACTACCATATGATCCAGCAATCCAAATGCTAGGTATATATCCAAAAGAAAGGAAATCAGTATGTGGAAGAGATATCTGCTCTCCCATGTTTATTGCAGCACTATTCACAATAGTCAAGATATGGGATCAACTTAAGTGTCATAAACAGATGAATGGGTGAAAAAATGTGGTACATATGCCCAATGAACTATCATTAATTCATAATAAAGAGTAAATTACTGTCCTTTAAAACAACATGGATGGAATTAGAGGACATTATGTTAAGTGAAATAAATTAGGTACAAAAAGACAAATATTGCATGTTCTCATTCATAAGTGGGAGATGAAGAAAAAAATTAACTCACAGAGATAGAGTAGAATGATAGTTACTAGAGACTGGGAAGTGTAAGGGGAATAAAAAAGGGGCTGCTTAACTAGTACAAATATCTACTTCGTTAGAAAATATAAGATCTAGAGTTCAGTGGCACAATAGGGGGACCATAGTTAGCAATACTTTATTTTATATTCCAAAATATCCAAAAGAAGAGAACTGGAATGTTTCTAACACAAAGAAATAATAAATGCTTGAGTTGATGTATATCCCCAAAATCCTGATTTGATCATTACATATTGTATGCTTTTATAAAAATATCATATTACTCCATATATGGTACAACTGTTGTGTATCCATAAAAATAAAAAATAAATAATGTAAAAGATTGATTTCATCTTCATCTTACCACTTTTAATTTAGATCACATTAATTTTATAATGTGCATTTTATATTTTATAAATAAACTAATATACTTTTATTAGGGTTGAATGCTCAAAATATTTTTCCTAATGAGGATGTGTAATAAAAAAGGGGACACAAATTTGCTCTCAAAAAAATGACTTGATGTCCTGAGTTATTTAGGATTTATCTTTATTTCCTCCATAGAGACTAACTTTGAGTTTTGTATATGGTAGAAAATGATTGACTATTTGTAGAATTAATGTTTTGTTCCTCTTACAGATTTTAAAAGTTACTCTTTTACATCGAGTCTATGTTTTTAGTACATGGTAGGGATTTTGAGAAGTATTCCCTCTTGGATCATTTAATCTAGTCCCAGAATGTTGGCAAAATTGGTTTTTATTATTTTTAAGTTATCCTTGATGGATGGGTGTCCAGTGCTATTTTGAATAGTAGTAACAAGTGGGCATTTATTATTTCTTACAATTTGTACCTTTGCTTAATTGTTCTCATGGTTTAAAAGTTTTCTTATATTTCATTGAAATTTCTCTGCTATAATTGAAGCTCATTTCCTGTTCTGCTCTCATTGGCAAATGATAGTTGGTCCCCATCCTCCTGGTAACATCCTTTAACATATTTTCAGAAGCTATTATGTCTCCTCTTCACCTATTTTACTCCATATGAGGAAATTCTCTGCTCTACTATACGTTCATCACACATCATAGCCTTCCTAAATTTTTCATATTTTTTAGTTTTTCTGTAAACTTACATTGATTCTTTATAAAGAGAAAATTGCATTCAAAATTTAATAATTGCCTTAAAATTTTAAAAGTGCTATCTATAATATACCTAATTTGATAGAAAGTAAGAATAAAGTTCTATTTGAAAAATAGGTTTGCTTAAAGTGAATTCTTATTTCTAGTTTCATAAAAGACCATGTGAGATTTTTTTATGTCTTTATAAGAGAAATGTATTTCAAGAGTCTAAAATTGTATACAAACTTGTGTATATACCCCTATCTTTGTCGAGTACATGTATGACTTGTATTTTTCTGGAACCAAACATTCATGTTTTCATAAAGGAGCACTGCCTTCCCCAGAAATAAAACTGTGTGAATTTTTGGCCATGGGATAAAATTTAAGTGGGTAGAAAGCTATCCTGTTTACCTTTTCAGTTACACAATTTTCATTTATAAAAATGAGACAATTATATAGCAGTGTATTTTAAATCAAGTAATATCCATGAGTGAAGTTTGAGGATTTTTAAAGAAAATTTTAAATCAGTATTGGCTCATGAACTGAGACTTATTTTTTAGCATTATTTTCAATGTGTCTTTATTCCACACAGAGGAATCTGCACCTCCTCACTGGGGTATTAATTCAGAGCATTCTCTTTCTGTTAGTTATAATGTTGGCAGCTATAGGGCCAGCTGTTCTTGGCCACTCTCGAGTGTGTAATATACAGCCCACACATATGTGAGATCTCCTTGTAACAATGCAGGAAGTCTTCTTAAAGGGTACTTCTAAGAAAGCAGTAAAAAAAAGAAGAATGTACTTCTTAGCATGCTCTTACATTCTTCCATCTACAGGCAAAGACCAAGCCTTTCCGTCCATTTTAGAACATCCTTTATGCATCATCCTTTAACAGCAGAAATCCAATCAGTAATATTTAATAGTGAAATAATTGCAATAGGAAAAATGGCACATGCAATGCAGAGACTGAGATCCAAAGGGTGTTAAGATCTGCTTAGGACTGGCTGACCACATGCAGAAGATTGAACCAGGACCCCTACCTATCACCTTACACAAAATTAACTCTAAATGGATCAAAGACCTAAATGTAAAACCCCAAACTATAAGAATCTTAGAAAACACAGGAGACTCCCTTATGGAAATTGGAACTGGGAACCAATTCCTATTCAGAACCCTAAAGGCAATACCTTAAGAAATAAAATAGACAAGTGGGACCTCATCAAATTATTGAGCTTCTGCAAAGTAAAAGAAACCATCAAGAGAGCAGGGAGACAGCCCACAGAACGGGAAACAATATTTACCAACTGTTTATTTGACAAAGGCCTAACATCTAGGATCTACAAGGAAATCAAACTCCCTGAAAGGAAAAAACCAACAGCCCCATTAAAAAGTGGGCAAAAGACATGAATAGACACTTCTCAGAAGAAGATATATGGGCAGCCAACAGACACAGGAAAAAGTGCTCAGCCTCACTCATCATCAGACAAACGCAAATCAAAACCGCATTGAGATACCACCTAACCCCTGTAAGAATGACCATCATTGATAAAACAAAAAACAACAGGTGCTGGGCGAAGATGTGGAGAAAAAGGAATGCTTCTACACTACGGGAATGCAAACTAGTACAACGTCTTTGGAAGACAGCGTGGCGATTCCCGAAAGAACTAGAAACTGACCTTCCATATGACCCAGCAATTCCCCTATTGGGAATATACCCGGATGTACTCAAATCATTCTACAAAAAAATATACCCACACATGTATGTTTGTTGCAGCTCTATTCACAATAGCAAAAACATGGAACCAACCGTGCTGCCCATTGAAGCTGGACTGGATTTTTAAAATGTGGTACAAATACACGATGGAATGTTATGCAGCCATAAAGAAGGACAAATAAGCCAGGCTCGGTGGCTCAGCCTGTAATCCCGCGCCTTGGGAGGCTGAGGTGAATGGATTGCCTGAGCCTGCAGGCTCGAGACCGGACTGGGCAAGCGAGACCTCATCTCTACAATAAGTCAAAAAATTAGCTGGACATGGTAATGCGCACCTGTCATTCCAGCTACTTGCCTGAGCCTGCGGGTTCAAGACCCGCCTGGGCAAGTGAGACCTCATCTCTACAATAAATCAAAAAATTAGCCAGGTGTGGTAGCACATGCCTGTAGTTCCAGCTACTTGGAGGCTGAGGCGGAAGGATCTCCGGAGCCCAGCAGGTCGAGGCTGCAGTGACCGGGAGCGGCCACTGCACTCCAGTCTGGGTGACAGAGTGAGACTCCAACTCAAAAAAAAAAAAAAAAAAGAAGGACAAATGAATGGACTTTGCAACAACTTGGATGGATTTGGAGTCGATCATACTCAGTGATTTGTCACAGAAACAAAGAACAGAGTTCCATATGTTCTAACTCCTAAACGAACCTTGAACAATTATGAAGCTATAAGAAAGTGATTGGCAGTAGTGGGTAACTGTCAGGGGAGGGGGGATGTGGGATTGGCAGTTGAAGGAAACTGCTAGGGGAGGGAGGGGCATACCTCATCAACAAGGGTACCTGCATAATCAACGTTTATATACCTAACCCTGTAATGTACCCCACATCTTTATAATAAATATATTTTAAAAATCTGCTTAGGTAATACAAGTTTGCAGAAGGAAATAAAGATCTTGCTATCCAATACCAATTATTCTTTTCTTCAAAACTTCTTGACATCCCTGTTCCAGTTCTCTATGTATTTTGATCAAATTCACACAGATGTAACTGGATGATGCATAACCTTCAGCTACTTCCATATACCTCTGGCTTTCTACACCCTGATTACCTTGTTAGTAATACCACAGGATTCTTCTAAGTTTCAATACTTGGCATGCACAACCTGCAAGTACAAGGAAGTTTATGTGTCATGGGTTAAAATTTACCAGTGGCTTGAGAGAGCTAGCAGATAAACTATTTTCACTTTTGCCCTTCCAAGGAATGGTTCAGAGATACAGCTGTATGCATTTTCAGGTTGTAACACGACCGTCAGCTCAATACCAGAGATCCATTTAGGCACTATCTCCTTCCCTGAATTATTTACTTTGCTCCTCACTTCTACATCCTGGAATTATCTTCCCTATAAAATAATAGCACATTAATCTTTGTTTTGACTCTGCTTTCTGGTAAAATCTGGCTAAGAGATTTTTAGCTGTAGTGATAATAGAAAAGACCAAGTTCTTATAATATTTTCCCCCATATAATTACTCTTGTTTTTTGTTTTCTTTTTTGAGTTGGAGTCTCACTCTGTCGCCCAGACTGGAGTGCAGTGGCTGCTCCCGGTCACTGCAGCCTCGACCTGCTGGGCTCCGGAGATCCTTCCGCCTCAGCCTCCCAAGTAGCTGGAATTACAGGCATGTGCTACCACACCTGGCTAATTTTTTGATTTATTGTAGAGATGAGGTCTCACCAAGTTACCCAGGCAGGTCTCGAACCCGCAGGTTCAGGCAATCCACTCACTTCAGCCTCCCAAAGCCCGTGATTACAGGTTGAGCCACCGAGCCCGGCTTAATTACTCTTTTCTATAAACTTCATCTTTGACAAAGCCTCCAACAACAACCATTGGAAAGAAGAGAACTTATTCAGTAATTGGCACTGAGAAAGCTGGCTGATCACATGCAGAAGAGTGAAACAGGACACCTATCACCGTACACAAAAACCAACTCTAAATGGACCAAACACCTAAATGTAAAACCTTGAATGTTAAGAATCTTAGAAAACACAGGAGACACCCTTATGGAAATTGGAATAGGCAAACAATTCCTGATCAAAACCAAAAGCTTGGGCCATAAGAGACCAAGATAGGCAAGTGGGACCTCACTAAACTGAAAAGCTTTTGCAAAGCATAAGAAACCAACAAGAGAATTAAGAGACAGCCCATAGAATGGGAAAACATTTGCCAAATGTATATCTGACAAAGGCCTAACATCCAAGATCTATATGGAACTCAAGCATGCCAAAAAGGAAAAAAAAAACAAAAAACAAATAGCCCTATTAAGAAGTGGGCAAAGGATATGAATGGACACTTCTCAAAAGACATACGAGCAGCTAACAAATACATGAAAAAATACTCAACCTCACTAATCATCAAACAAACACAAATTTAATCCACACTGAGATACCACTTAACTCCAGTCAGCATGGCCATCATCAATAACAAAAATAACAGATGCTGGAGAGGATGCAGGGAAAAGAGAACACTTTTACATTGTTGATGGGAGTGTAAACTAGTACACCTTCTACAGAAAACAGTATGGCGATTCCTAAAAGATCTAAAAATCGACCTTCCATATGATACAGCAATCCCTCTTCTGGGACTATAGCTGGAGGAACTCAATCCATTCTATTGAAACAAATACCTGCCCATGCATGTTTATTGCAGTATTATTCACAATAGCAAAAACATGGAACCAACTGTGTTGCCCATTGAAAGTGGACTGGGGGCTTCCGGGCAAGAGGGCAATGTAATAGGTCAGATAGTGAGAGTCTTCACAAAAGCAAATGTCCATAAAGACTCTCTGCATGAGTGGAAGTGTGCTAGTGGGTGAGTAACAATCCATCTGAGGGGAGACTTGGGCTCACGCACCCAGGTTTCTCCTCCAGAGGTAACTGCCACCCACCACCACCCTGAGACTGGAGACCCAGGTGTGCAGGATTGTCTGCTGTTCTTGGGGCTCTCTTGAGAGAAGGCAGCGGAGAACAACCACCCCTCACCATGTGGCACCTGGCTTATGCCATCATCTGCAGTAGCAGACTAGGCACAAGCAGGAGGATCAATTAAGGAAGGTCATAGAAAACTGGAATAAAGCTCCAATGCAGGTGATGAGACGCTGACGGGAGCCGTATTCTCAGTCCTGAAACCAGAGACTTGCATTGCCCCACCCAGCTCCACCCAGCCTCCATCTTGGGACCCAGAAGCTATCTTCTCTTAAGACTTGGAAAGATAGAAGCCACTCTCTGAGGCACAGACATGTCAGATCTGAGTGGGAGACTTGTCAGCAGCAGCAGCAAATAGGTTGAGTCTAAATTTGATCCATCTTCCTCCCACAGTAGTCTGTGGGGCATCTGACCCACACTGAGAGCAACTCTATCAGCCTGCACTGAGAGGGAACGAGCTGGAGACTAGAGCCGCCCCCTAAGTTGGAGGCCTAAAAGGAACCTAGAATCACAGGAACCGCCAGAGAGAGTTTTTTTTTTTTTCTTGTCTGTTTTTTGTTTCAGTTTTAGCTTTTTTTCTCTCTTTCTGTTTTTGTTTACATTTTTGTACCTGCTTTGTTTCTGTTATTTTAATTTTATTTCCTTTAGATTTTCTGTTTATGTATGGGTATTTTTGAGGGAGAGTACACCAAGAGGGGGGTATTAGTTTGTTTGTTTGTTTGCATGATTGTCTGTATGTTTTTGTCGTTTTTGCTTTTTCTGTCTTTGTTTGTCTCTCTGTTAATTTGTTAGTTGGTATGTCTGTGTGTTTTCTCTCTTCTTCTTCTCTCTCTCCACCTCCCTTGTTTTCCTCTTTCCTTTTGTTACTCTTTTCCCTTTTCTTATTTCATTTTCCTTTTAGGAGGCAAACAGACACCCCCACTGCATGGACAGATTGTAAGGCAGTGGGAAGTGGGTGGGTTCCAGGGGACCCTCACACCTGTCAGTGGATACTGGGATCTGCAGATAGCTTCTGAATCACAGCTCTCTCTTTAATTAAATCTCAAAACTGCAAAAATCACAGGTCTCCAAATCTAGTCTAGCCTCACAACTGAAGAGAATCAGAGTATCTACATAAGTAGGAATAGGAGACTGAGCAAACAGAAGTAAAAGTTATCCTCCCATCACTGAATAACAGAATTAAAGAAATGGTTAAAAAAAAAGTTGTGGAAAACCTACACAAATGAAGAAAAATCAAAGGAAGGATAAGAGTCTCACACAGACACCTGGGAGGACAGCCACTGAGAATACAGCCTCTGGAACTCAAACAATGAAAAGTCCTTAAAATGACTGGTCTCAGATCACAAACCCAGATATCAAGATATTAATAGAGAGAATAAATAGAAATGAGGAGAGACAAGAAGAATGAAAGAGTTGATAACTGAGATAGCAGAAATAAAGAATACACTGAGTAAAATAAGCAACAAGCTGATAAGCATGGAAAGCAGAATTAACCAAGCAGAAGAAAGAATCTCAGAGCTTGAGGACCAAAATATGGAACTAACCCAAACTGGTAAAAACATAGAAAAGAAGCTTAAAAGGAACAAAACCTCCAAAAGATGAGCGATTATTTTGAGAGGCCAAACTCAAGATTAATTGGAATCCCTGAGGCAGATAGACAGAGACCACCAAGGAACAAACATTTCATGAAAATATCCAAGAAAACTTTGCTTATCTCATCAGTGATGTGAACATTCAAATACAAGAGATTCAGAGAACTCCTGCAAGACAACAAATGAGAAGACCAACTCCTTGACACATAGTAATTCACATACACAAAGTAGGTATAAAAGAAAAGATCCTAAAGGCAGCAAGAGAGAAAGGTCAGACCACCTACCCACCAGGGAAGACCAGTTAGAATAGCAGCAGACTCATCTACAGAAACACTTCAGACTTGGAGTCCAATCCTACTGAAAGTATTCCAGGCAATCGAGAAAGATGGAACTCTTCCCAAATC
This sequence comes from Tarsius wallacei, assembly GCA_963574415.1. Taxonomy (NCBI): domain Eukaryota; kingdom Metazoa; phylum Chordata; class Mammalia; order Primates; family Tarsiidae; genus Tarsius; species Tarsius wallacei. The sequence goes on along the minus strand of CAUYQG010090949.1, from coordinate 16,846 downwards.
ATTTTATGAAGAAAACATCACATTAATACACAACCTAAGTAAAGATCTAACAAAGAAAGAGAACTAAGGGCCAATATCCTTAATGAACAATGATGCTAAAATTCTCAACAAGATACTGGCAAATTGGATTCAACAACACATCTCAAGAATCATCCACCACAACCAAGTAGGCTTCAACTCCAGGATGCAAGGCTAGTTCAACATTCATAACACCATAAACATAATTAAATACATCAACAGATGTAAAAACAAAAGTCACATGATTATATCATTAGACTTGGGAAAAGCTTTGATAAAATCCAGCACCCCTTCTTGATAAAACCCTCAAATATCTAGGCATAAATGGAACATACCTCAAAATAATAAAAGCCATCTATGAGAAACCCACAGCCAGCATACTGCTAAACAGACAGAAATTAATATATGAGAGTTTATCCCTGTTGTGAGGCTCTTATAGAGTTTGTTATTGATGATGCTGTTTGTTTGCTTGTTTGTTTGGGTTGCCTTTCTTTTAATTTGGGAGTTAGTTCATGTGTGTTTTCAATGTTTTTCCTGCATTCTTGTGAAGGGCATTGTCGTACTTTTTTTCCTTTCTCCTGTGTTTAATACTTTCTTAAGTGTTTCTTGTAGAGCTGGTCTAGAGGCAGTGTAAACTCTTAGGGACTGAATGTCTGGGAAGGATTTTAACTCTCCATCACTGATGAAGATTAGCTTAGCTAGGTAGTTAATTCTTGGTTGAAACTGTTTATCTTTGAGTATATATATATATGTAATTTATAAACTATAAAAATTATTATCATACATTTTTAATACCCCATAGGAATAAGTCATATCTATTGTTGTCTGGTTCCAAACTCAATCATAATGGCAAAATACCCTTATGCATTACTAGGATAAAACAAATAAAAGACAGCTGTTACCATTTTAGTGTGACATTGTTACTTGAATTTCTTATTTTAGATTTGTAAGTATTTTATAAAAAACATTTATTTAAATATAGTTTAAATAATATAAAATGAACCTATTTTAAGTGTACATGTGATTAATTTTGACAAATATATGCGCTGAAATAACCACCCAGAGAAGTGATATAAAATATTATTTGCCAAAATTTTCTCTAGCACTTTTTGTAGTCAGAGTCCCATTTTCACTCCACGCTGATCTGCTTTCTGTCACAATAGGCTATATTTGTCAAAGAATGAAATCATAAAATATGTAATATTTTAGATTACCTCTGTGAGTCAGCATGTTTTGCTGTGTTCATGCTATTGAATGTACCAGTAATTCATTCATTTCTTATAGGCAAATAGTTCACATGGTATTATATAATATATATACAACAGTATAAAGTATAAAGTAGTATTGCACTTGTATGTATATAACAGTTTGCCCACTAACCTGCTGATATACATTTGGAGTTTACCAAATTTTAGGCTGCCATATAAAGAAAGCTGCTATGGACATTAGTATACAGGCTTTGTGTGGACCTATGTTTTCATTTCTCTTGGGTGAATCTCTACTGTTGTCTAAGTAATTGTAACATTTTGGTTACCCACAAGCAACATGTGAGAGTCTCAGTTGTATCACATCCTAGACAAGACGACAAGACTTGGCATGGTCAGTTTGTTAATTTTTGCCATTCTAACAGAAATATTATGGCAACATTTTTTTAAGTTGTATTTGCTTGATAATAATGATGTAGAATACATTTTTGTGGGCTTTATGGACATTTACATATCCTATATTTTAGAATAACTATTCAAATATTTTGTCTATCATTATTGAATTATTTTGTTGTTATAATTAATTATAAGACTTCTTATTAAAAAATGTAATAAAACATTCATGTTTAAATAAATAAATAAATAACCCTGTATAGAGGCCTGACTTCAATAGATTGCAGTGAGGAAGCTGCTCTGCTATGTACAAAACCTCCACCCAGAAACAGATTGTCTATGAATAGTTTAGTACCAGGTTCTCCAGGAATGAGCAGTGTCTGATGGGTGAGGAATGGCCACCATTCAAGCTGCACCCCATGTCCCAGGACAAGGGGATTTTGCACAGGGCTCTGGTAGACTTCTTTATATATCTTGGATGCAAGCACTTTGAAGTAAGTATTTGTTGCAAATGCTTCATCTCCATTTGTGACTTGTATCTTCAAAAGATTTTAATTTATATGAAGTCTAATTTGTTTTTCTTTATGATTCATTTTCTCTGTTTATCTAAGAAATCTTTGCATTTCCTAAGGTCATGAAGAATTTCTTCCGTGATTTTTTTTCTGATAGTTTTATATTTTTAGCTTTTATGTTTAGATTCATGATCCATTTTGAGTTAATTTGTATATGGTATGAAGTAAATCAAGGTTAATTTCTTTCCATATGAATATCCAGTTGTTTAGGCATAATTTGTCTGAAAATCTAGCCTTGCCCGGCTGAATTACCTTGCTGACTTTGTTGAAAGTTGGTCAGCATGTATATGTGAGTCAATCTCTGAACTCTATTCCAATGCTTTGTTTTTGTGGTGATGCCACACATTTTGATTGTGATAGATTTGTATAAATCTTGAAATCAAGTAATATAGTATTATAGCTTTTTCTTTATTTTTCAGAGTGATCTTGGTTATTCTAGATTCTTTGCATCGTCATATAATAGCTTTAGAATTAGATTATCCATTTATATACATATTTTTAAAAACCTGTTGGAGTTTTGTTTGGAGTTATAATTAATCTGTAGATAAATTTGAGTCAAACTGACTTGTTCACAATATTTATATTTTTAAATTCATTGTTTTCGTATTAATTTATCTTTTAACATCTCATATTGCAATGTTTTATTATTATACATAGGTCTTGCATATATTTTACCTACATGAATTGCCTAATAGCCCTGAGTATTTCATTTTTGAAGCTACTGGAAATTTTACTATAGAGAAATACAATGAACTACATGTATTGACTTTGTATCACGCAACTTTGATAAATTCACTTATTAGTTTTAGTAGGGTTATTTTTGATGTATATTTTTAATGTATAATTTTTTCAATGTATAATTTTCAATGTATACAATCACATCTTCTGAAAACAAAGATACCTAAAATTCTGTCTACTTTTTAATCTATAGCCATTTAATTTTTTTCTTGCCTTATTTTGCCTTATTGCAAAGGTTAACTTTTCCAGTTTAATGCTATTAAAAAGATTTAGTGGAAATTTGTGTTATTTCTTTACTCTAGATATTTGGGATACAATATTTAGCTATTCACTACTAACCATGATAGTCACTGCATGTTATCATCTATGTATAGTTCATTGACAGTTTTATTGTAAATGAATGTTAAATTTCATCAAATTACTTTTTGACATTTTTGAGATCATCAAATAGTATTTTCCTTTTACTCAATTAATATGGTAAATTACCCTGATTGTTTTTCACATGTTAAAATAAAATTGCTTTTTCAGGATAAACATTACTTGGTTATGATGTATTAACATTTCATGTAACTTTAATTTTATTTACTAATATTATACAAAATATTGCTTCTCTGATAATAATTTTCTCATGTAGTTTTATTTTATTGTGATGTCTGTTAGGGGTTGAATTGTGCCCCCACCAAAAGATGTTAAAGTTCTTTATTTACTTTATTTGTGTGTTTGTTTTTGAGACAGATTCTCATTCTGTCACCCAGTTTGGAGTGCACTGGCATGATCTTATCTCACTGCAGCCTTGGCCTCCTGGGCTCAAGCTATACTTCTGCCTTATCCTCCCATGTAACTAGGACTCCAGGCACAAGCCACTATGCCCAGCAAATTTTAAAAAATTTTTTGGAGGTGAGGTCTTGCTATGTTGCCCAGGCTGGGCTGGAACTTCTGGGGTCAAGCACTCCTCCTGCCTCAGCCTTCCAAAGTGCTGAGATTACAGGGGTGAGTGTGCACGTTTGACCTAAAATGTTGAATGTTCTAATCCTCATTACCTGTGAATGTGACCTTATTTTAAAATAGGGACATTGCAGATGTAATAAAGTTAAAATAACATCATCAGCAAAGGCCCTAATCCAATATGGCTGGTGTCCTTCTCAGAAGAAAAGTTTGATATAGATGCATAGAGAAAATTCCATATAATTATAGAGACAGTGATTGAAGTACTACATTCGCAAACCAAGGAATGCCTGGAGCTACTAAAGCTAAAAGAGTAAAGAAAGAATCTTTTCCTACAGACTTCAGAGGGAGAATAACCCTGTCAAAACCTTTATTTTACATACAGAACTGAGAGATAATACAAGTTTTTGGAACACTGTTATGGCAGCTCTAAGAGACTAATACTATATATTTGTGTGATTTTTGGACCCAGGGTAATGTTTGCTTTATAAAATGATTGAGCATGTGTATTTGGCTGTGTAGAAATGTCTTCTAGAAATTATGTTTACTAGTAAAACCATCTGGACCAGGGAAGATAATTATAAATTATAATTTATTTAAGTAATATAGGGTTATATGGAATTTCACCTTCTTTTTAAGTCAGTTTGGTAATTTGTGTCTTTCATGGAACTTGTCTATTACATCAACTTTTCAATTTTGTTGTCAAAAGATTGCTTGTAATACTCAATAATTACATTTTTAAATATCTTTAGCCAAAGAGACCTACTAAGTGCTTTGTTTTTTGGTGGAGAGATACAAAATACAGCAATTTTCCTTTTATTTTGGAGGGCTTATCATTACACACTGGCCACTGGATCCTTAAAAATTGTTCACTGAAGTAAGGAGTTCCTGAAACTGTGTAGAAGTCATTTCCAAATCTCTGGCATATGTATATCTTTTCAAGGTCCTCAGTTTTCTAGCCACTCCTTACTCATATTATTTCAATAGTATGATGTCACAAATGTAATGGATCAGTATAAAGATTGACAGGATCTTTAAACAGTTTAGAGTGCTCCAGACAATAAAATAATGGATTGTTCTAAAGGTTCTGAAGCAAAACTGTAAGTAAATACTGTTCATCCCATATTAATGCAAGCTATGTCAGGTTCAGTTTTTAACTTGGAAGGAAAAATAATAAATTTGCCAAATCAATGACCATAAACCATGTACTTAAGACCTTATCTTCTCTAGCAAAAAAGATAAAGAAAAAATAATAGATGTCATAGGGTCAATTTACAGTCATTTGCTAGGATCATCCAGTTTCTGCAGGGACAAAACTGTAAAAATAAAAAGAGATATTATAGGAATCTTTACTTCTTCTGCCTGTTTGTCTTCAATGGCCTCACTAATATCTTCTGTCCCCACAGAATGTTATATCATGTGTTAATTTACTCTTAACTGGAGGGTTGGGAGGGAGTCAGCAAGGTAATTCTGAAGTTCCCACTTGGTGTCTCCCACCATGATAGCTCTTACCCACAGGCGATATAACAGTTGTCCAACCATTAAGTGGTAAATAGAATGGACCCCCATATATATTCGTTCTAGAATCCCTAGAACCTGTGTGTATGTTTCATTACTGGCAAATGGAACTTTGCCATTATAATTAAGGTTATAGGCTTTACGATAGGAATATTAACCTAGTTTACAAAGGTGGGCTCAAACTCAAGCTCTTAAAAGTCAAAAACTTTCTGCTGGAGTCAGAGCAGTGCATGGGAAAGCCAAGCAAGAGAGATTTTAAGTGTGAGAAGAACTCAGCGCATGCATGTCGTTGCTGGTTTAAAGATGGAGAAGGCAAGCTAACAAAGAGGAATAAGCATGGCCTTCATAGCTGAGAGGAACTCCTGTCTGACAGTCAGTCATCAAGGAAATGGGATCACAGTGTAACTACCCTGAAGAACTGAATTCTGCCAACAGACTTGGTGATATGGAAGATATTTTTCCCCAGAAAAAAATATTGAAAGGGACCTCCAGAAAGGAAAATGATACTGTCAACCCCTTTATTTTAGTCTTATGAGACCTAGACAGACCTAGACAGAATCAGCCAAGTCACACTGTGCTGAACTTCTGACCTACAGAACTATGAAATAAATTAGTGTAGTTTTAAGCTGTTAAGTTTGTTGCAGTGTGCTATGGCAGCAAAAGGAAACTAATACATCCTTTTTCACTAATATGTGATCAACTAAGTAAATGGCCATAGGTTCTTTTGGAGAAGAAATGTGAAAATATTACAGCATGCATGTGTTGTGAAGTTACAGGTATTTATTCCTGTGGATGCAGTCCCCTTTTTAGTCAGTGAGTTCTGGATCTGAATGTCGGCTCTGGTTTGGAAACTGAGCAATGGGTAATAGCTTTTATTGGACTGACCATCCTCAGCCTACCATTCCAATCTTGCAGCATTGTGGTTGTGGCTGTTAAGTGGCATGCTTGCTTGTTGATTGCCAAACTATTTTGCCCCAAGGAATGCCATGCTCTATTAAGCATATTCATAATTTCCTGAAGGACAAGTCCCCTTGTATGACCCTCCAATCTTGCTGGTAATTAAGGTAGTTGTAGCCTCCTAGCTTCTAGTGATTAAGTGCCTCCTCTTGGCCTCCATTATATCAGAATCCCCAAATCCCCATGGATATTAATAAGCCCGGATCTATAACCACCTCTCCTGTCTCAAGTCTTATCCTGCAAAAGAAAACCAACAAATTTTTGGTGATGCTGGGGCCTCTCTCGTCAGTGCATTTCTAATGGCCTTAGTAAGTTTTATATCTTTAAAACCTTCCTATAGAGCTAATATGCGATGGGTCTTTTGGTTTTACATATCCAATCTAGTGTACACACTTCCTCATCATCTTTATTCCTTCTTGTAGGCATGCCAAAGCAATTCAGATATTCCCACTTTATTCAGGATTGACCATTGCTTTTCTAAAGAGCAACCACACTAGTGAGTTTGCCCATTCTCAAAGAGTCCTTGTCAGAGTGAAAAAAAAAATTGTTTTAGAAAGGTAGAGTTTGCCTGAGCCCGCGGGTTTGAGACCCGCCTGGGCAACTTGGCGAGACCTCATCTCTACAATAAATCAAAAATTAGCCGGGCGTGGTAGCGCGTGCCTGTAGTTCCGGCTACTTGGAAGTCTGAGCCGAAAGAGCGCCGGAGCCCAGCAGGTCGAGGCTGGCCACCGCACTCCAGTCTGGGCGACGGAATGAGACTCCAACTCAAAAAAAAAGAAAGGTAGATTTACTAAAGGAAATATACGCTGTGAAAAGCACAATGGGCAGAGCAGCAGAGACAGTGTGTTGCTGTCCGTCCAGGGTGACAAATTCTATATGCTGAGAAAATGCTCCTAATTAATTATTTTTCACATATTCAATTTTTTATTCTAATTCTCTTGATCAAGTACCTATGAGCATGACAGGCAAGAAAGAAGCTCAAGGTGATTCCTTATTGGGGTAACTGCTGTCTTATGGGGGAGAGACCTCTGCAGCATGGTCCAGCTCAGAAGAATACTAGTTCCTGATAGAAAAAGAGAAGACTACTTCTGAAAGTTCTGAGACTTTGAGACTGGAGTAAGTCAATATATTCTTAGGGGCATTGATTGAAGCACTTGCCCCATCTCTTGTTTCAAGGTCCCAGGCTTTCCTAATCTGGGCCTTGATATTAGCATAATATATCTGCCTTGGATGTGCATTCAGACAAAATATTTGACTCTGCAGCTCTAAGTATCAGATCCCTTACCTGCCACTCAACTATGCTAACTCATCCACTGAAAAAGAGAAGAATCTCTTTGAAATCTATAAGGGAGGCTACCGGCTTTCAAATTTATCATTTAACTGCTTACTAAGAAATCCTAAGTTTCTCATTATCTCTCTTTGCAGCATAAATACACCTTAGCAGTGACCAGTCAACTCCATTATATTTGTAGGAATTTTTTCCCATATCTTTCAAATGACTCACTGAAATTGCAGGATCATTTCCTTCCACAGACACATTTTCTTAGTTCAATAATGGTGAAAACTTTCTCAGTCGTGCCACTGTGTTGTATGAGGAACTACCCCATGCCCACCTTCTATTCAGGATGGATTCCACATTGTCTGCGATTCAGCTAATAAGCTAGTCTAAAACCCCTAACTTACCAATTGTTTATTTGGACAATTCTTTGTATCATTTGTGTTAGTGTCTGTACAATCAGATTTAGGTGATGGTAAAAAGAGATGTAATGGTAAAAAGAACAATAGGATATGTAAAACCAGAGATGTAATGATAAAAACAACAACAGAAGGTGGGAAGAGCCCTTGGACCACAATGCAGATATGACATCTATAGAAGGAGATATAGGAAGAAGGAGAACAATGACTGTAACACCTTTTAGAAAGGAGATCAACAAGACAAATGAGGAGTGTTTCAGCCAAAATCACCTATTAGAGGGGTTCCAGATCTTGCTGTCATAGACCCACATTTGTGATCTCACTATACTCAGCCTTTGCTGGAAGTAGTTTGAGGGCAGTATATAGTGAATTCAGAATGATAGCAACTGGGGGAGGGGCAGTTTGTCAATCGATCATGCTTCCAGCAGCATGATATCTGAGGAACACATTTTTGTGCCCTTCACAGTTCATTTGTTTCCTTGAACATGGTTCCCATTTTATACTTATTTGAATGTGTAGTGTATCTTATTGGATATTGAAATTATAATTTTTACATTTTTAAAAACTGGATTTTGTCTTGTTCATTTGAAGACAATTTTTTGGCAACTAATTAAACTCTTTTAAGTTCTTTTTTCTGGGTAACTTCATAATCTAAACCTCGCTATGCCACAAACTCTATCTAACTCAGTCTCCCTAAATTCCACTCTCTGTCTTCACGATGTATAAGTTTCCTGTATCATGTTTTGATTCTCCCTTCTTGCAAAGCAGTCTGTAAATTGTAAATTTCTTTAAGTTATAAAATCCATGTAGAAATAGTCTTTATTTCATTTGTTTCTCTTTTCTCAGTCTTTTGCTTTCTAATGTTTGATATCGGATATATTTTTTCTGATATTTTGTATAGCTTTTTAATTATTTATAACAGAAGATTAATTCTGTACCGCTTTACTCAGATTTTTAAAAGTAGTATTATACTTTTATTTTATGCAAATGAGTGCTCAATTTTAATGTTCTAATTATTTTATCTAATGGCATTTAATTTTTCCCCTAGTGTCGAAACACTCTTGCTTCCTTTCCTCATATTTTCTGTGTATTTTTGTTTGTTTGTTTTGCCTCATATTGTTAGGATCACAGGACAGACATATATAAGAATATTTGCCTGAGAAAGAACAGCCCCAAAAGTGAGGTTGGGCAAATTGCAGAAGGGGAAAAAAAGAATAAATTAAAATTTGTTTATTACAGCATAACTCTGGGTCCTCTAAACATTTTCAGGAATTTTTAGATAGTAAATTGTAATGCACACACAGGAAAAAGTGAAAGAGTTAAACAGACAAACCACTGTGAAACAGAAAATAAATAATGTTTAAGCTTAACTACTGAAAGCAGTGCAGAAGTTGATAATATCAGACAGGGAGTAAACATCATGTAAAGATCTTGGAGAAATGCAAGAAGAGATTTCTGATAGTATATGTGTTCAATGTGTGTTGTTTCCCACCAAAAGCAATAGACTTTTAAAAAACTCTGTCACTACATCAACACAGAGAAGTCATTTATAAGGTTTTGCAGTAAGTATATCTGCAAAATTCAAAGACAGTAAAACCATTAACTACAAGAATATATATGTATAAAAGCAAATAAAAAATAGAATGTTACAATGAGACTTCTTTGAGGTCAGCAAATGTCTTATTTGTGTGGGTTTTTTTTTTTTTTTTTGAGTTGGAGTCTCACTGTCGCCCAGGCTGGAGTGCAGTGGCATGCTCATGGCCACTGCAGCATCGACCTGCTGGGCTCAGGCGATCCTTCCACCTCAGTCTTCCAAGTAGCTGGAATTACAGATGCAGGCTACCATGCCCAGCTAGTTTTTGTGATTTAGTGTAGAGATGAGGTCTCACCATGTTGCCCACTGGTCTCAAACCCCTGGTCTCAGGCAATCCTCTCACCTCAGCCTCCCAAAGTGCTGGGATTAAAGGCTGAGCCACTGCACCCAGCCTTATTTGTGTATCTTTTCAATATCATGCACAAATTAGAAACCAAATAAATATTGATGAAATTAAAGTGCATTAGCTTAGGATTTTTTATTAAAGAAGACTTCATATTTAGGTGAAATACTTGACAAGTTGATGGAAATAAGTGTGGGACTATAAATTTCCATGCACAGGAGAAAAATAAATGGAGAAATATTAGACAGCATTAGCTTATAACATTGAGTGGCTTTCTTTTATTCTACCAATAAATAAAGTTGTGATGGAAGATATTATGTTCCTAGATTTTATTTTTTGTTTTTGGTATAAATTTACGAGGTACATAAGCAATTTGTTAAATACATAGGTTACATAGTGGTCAAGTCAAGGCTTTTACGATATTCATCACTGGAATAATGTACTTTTTGCCCATTATCTAATTTCTTATCATCCTCTCTCACTCCTCGCCCTTCCAAGTCTTCATTATCTATCACCTGGAATTTTAAAAGATAATTGAAGACATTTCTTCCCCTAATGTCATCTTAATTGGGAAATCTGAAAAATATAAATGGGAAAGAATGTTCTCAATAAGACAAAACAAATTCCAAAATATCAAAATAGAAAATATCAACATATCAAAAGTAAAAGGGAATATTTTAATTATGCTATTTTCATTTAGAATAATTGTCATTTTAAGACTTATTATTCAATATTACATTGGATAAAGGAATTTGAACAAGATAAAGACAATGGGAATAATTTTTGTGGATTAAGTAGGTAAAAGAATGAACAGACATTCAACACTATTTACCTAATGATGGCAACTATGCAGGGTGTGAATACTCCTAGCTATCCTTAAGCTGAGTTCTCTTTCTCTCTCCCCAAAGTGTTCATATAACGGTGCTCTAAAATATGGGCTAATAAATTGGGGAAACAATTATAAAATGTATTTATTAGGATAATTTGATACTTCTATACCAACCTTTTAGTTTGTTGAGGTTTTTCTTGTTTATTGACACCACTTATAAATGAGTTAGTGTAATTACTTTTTTTACTTACCTGCATTATTGAATTGCTCAGTAGCAAAGCCCCACTCATCAATATTTTACTTTTAAAAAAGACAACCGTTATCAAAGCAACTGTTTTCTTAATCTAACATATTTTTCTACTTTCCAGTGGAAACAAAAATAGAAATGTACTAGTTATTTTTAAAAGCTATTCCCTGTTCTATATGTCTACTTGATAATTTTCTCTTTATTATACATTTGTATGAGCATATATACATAAAGTTAATGTGAATAGGTGAAGCTAAGTGAAGCTATTCTTGATGACTTCATGTAAGAGATGAAAATGGAATTTGGCCTTCAAATGCTTTTCAAACTACCGGAAGAGCATAGGTAGAAGTACGTATGTAAGATTATTTTGCATTTGCTTTGTATCTTTTTTTGTTTTTAATTTGGTTTTTTTTTTAAACACACATGTAGTCAATGGGTGGGAAATAAGAGACAGGCAACTATAAAATAGTGATATAGGAAGAGGTCAGTAATACAGATTCTGAAAGTCTACAATTAGAAAGTAATGCAAGTGAGAAAAAGGCCATAAGTGCTGAGAATTATAAAATAAAAATTAAAACATTATAGAATATGTCAACCAAATTAACACACCAGAATATCAGTTAATATAAAATAAGGTGCTGTAGCAAAAATTAAATACATTAACATATGTGTGAGGTGATTGAGAGATCTCTGAAAGTTGAATGCCTCATCACCAGTTAACATTGATAGAATTATCACTAGATGACAATGATAGAATTATCATTGTTAGCAGTAAGACATTATAGTATTCTGTTTAATATCTGTTTTTTTCCAGAGTTATTGATAGCAGTTTTCACTTGCATTGTTTTTTGTTTGTTTTTTGGTGTGTGTGTGTGTGTGTGTGTGTGTGTGTTTTACTGTATCAGTGTTTTATTTTTCATCCACGTCCTCTCAGATACTTATTGGAATAACATGAGATATAAATTAAGACACACACAGAAAGAGAGAGAATGGGTACTATTTTAGTTAACACATTCTCAATTAAAAAATATAGTTTCTTGTCACATGCTTATTTCAAAGCTCTGTGAAATGAAGTAGCACACATCTACCTCCAGTAATCAAAGGCACAGGAACAAATTTAAGAAAACATCTGCTCTGAAAGATTCATTCTACACATTAAAAAGTGGTATACAATTCACAGTAAAATATGTGTACCAATACAAAACAGTTGAATGGAAGTAAATCTGAGGTTATTCTGGAGTTATCGGATTTCTTAATTTTATAAAATAAATAAAGTTGAACATATGTCAATAGAAAAAAAGCTCCTTCTTAAAAAATTGATAATGAGCTGACTTAATATATATACACCATTAATACACTTAATGGTGTATATATATATATATACCATTATATATATATATATATAAAATATATATATATTTTTTAGTTGGAGTCTCACTCGGTTGCCCAGGCTGGAGTGCACTGGCACACTCACGGCCGCCCCAGCCTCGACCTGCTGTGCTCCAGTGATCCTTTCGCCTTAGCCTTCCAAGTAGCGGTAACTACAGGCACGTGCTACCATGCCCGGCTGATTTTTCATTTATTGTAGAGATGAGTTCTGCCAAGTTGCCTGGGTCGGTCTCGAACTCTCGGTCTCAGGCAATCCACTAGCCTCAGCCTCCCAAAGTGCTGGAATTACAGGCTGAACCACCGAGCCCTGCCATGGTATTTTTTAAAAAGTATTCCACCTTCTTGAACAAGTCATTCTCTGCAGTTTTGGCAGTCCTATGCTTTTTCTGCCTACTTCCCCCGCACTACCCACATTTTTTCTTTGTTCTTCCAGTTACTTGGCAGTTGCATTTGCAATCACTGCTGAGATAATATTGATTATGTTGCCTTTTCTCTCTGATTGCTTTTGCAATCTTCACTTTGTCTCTGATGTCTTTATTTAATTGTCATGGCATCACCAGATTGTGTTTGTGTGGACACGTGTGCTTTCATCAGCTTGGAGATCGGGCATGTTCCTTTCTGTCTGAGGATTTATGTCTTGCCAAGTATTTTGAAAACATTATCTTTTGAACTCTATCATCTTTTCTCTGGTCTCTTCCTTTTGAAACTCTTATTAAGGATATGTTTTAACTTCTCATCCTGTACTTTGTGTCTGTTGATCCTGTGTCTGTTGGTATACATGTTTCTTTAGATGTTACATTTTGTTTAAATATCTTGGTTCCTTCTATACTGATCTTTCATGATATTTTCTATCCTTCAATATCATTTTATGCTTTATTCATTTCATAAACATTTATTTATTTAGATTCTTTCAGATTTTCCTGTTATCTTGAGATCTAATCTTGCCTTTTATTGTATCTGGTAACTCAGATTAAATCATTTCTTTATGTGATTTGTAACATATTTTGGGACTCATTTTCAATAAAGATTATTTCCCCACACTTTAGGGTGTCCCGTGGGATTCTAGTCTGGGACCAGTATTTTTGTTAATTTTTCAACCTGGCATCTTGACTACATATGATCCAAACTACTCATGGGTGACTTTTTTTCTATCCTCGGGGAGTGGACAGAGGAAAAAATTTTGTCACTTACTTGGACTGACAAGTTGATTTTTTTTCAAAGTTCCCTTTTCATAAAGGGGCAGACATTTTAGCTTCCAGGTTTTATGCAGAATCCTAGCCATCTATCTTTTCTCATAAGGTCATAATTTTTGTTCCTACGTGAACACTAAAACTATATGTATCTAAACTATATTTTAACTTGTGTGCATGTGTGTGTGTGTGTGTGTGTGTGTGTGTGTGTGTGTGTGTGTGTGTGTTCGGTATTTTTCAAGTCCAGCCCAATGGGTGATGAGCTTACTATTCTGTCTGTCTTTGCCCCTAACTTTGATATTTCCTGTTATTTCTTTGGTCTCAGCTAGACATTAAAAAAATATCATGACTTGTGTTCTGTATCTCTTTTTCATGTTTTTGGGGGGTCAAAACTAGAAATTTTCATGTTTGCTTAATATGAGTATTCTTCCAGGTGCCATTTTTATCCTTAGAGCTCATTCTTATGAAACTCCTCAGACATTTCCTGTGCCTCATAATCAACATTTTCTTAGTCTCTAGTGTTCTGATTTAAATTCAAGTCTACTTTCATCTTGAGGAGCTAAACCTTCCACTATATCTGAACCATCATTATTATTGCACTGTAATTGTAGATTCAATTAAAGTTGCAACATTCACTCATATATGTGTGGTACAAATAGTTATATCATTCCAGAAATTTTTGCTTCAGAAAGTGTTTTGTTATGGAGCCAATACAGCATATTGTAGAAATCTATCACAATGTGTACTGTTGAAAATTTTGCTGTACTATAACCTATGTAAAGATGTCAAATAGCTGCTAAAGAAATTCAGGCCAGATTTTATAATCATATCAGGAAACATGCATGTTTTGTAGGCTATTGAATGATGATTATAGCATAAACTGCAAATTGTTCATCAAATTCATTTTTCTTTCCTTCTGATACCTAGTTACAATCTTGGTCTTCTCTGTAGTTGGGTATGGTAATATGATTATGTTCTGGTCTGTGAAAAGTGAATATCCAACCAAAAATCTGCAAAATTCTCCTCCAGTTCTACCATAAACAGTCTATATAACAATGTCTAGGTCAATCTTGGAAGATATACATTGAAAATGATAAAGGTCCCTGAAAGTTTGTACCTATATTACTATCCCCTTCACTTCCACATTGCTCCTTACCGTTCACCATCAATAGAATTGTAGAGAAGTTAAAAATACGTTTATGTTGTTTTTAGTCACTGAGCTATCAGGGTTAACTTATTATAGCAGCCAATCATAGTTAATACAATGGCAGAAATTCAAAGAACCCTTTCTTATTTTTCTGGAATTTATCTTTGCCTTTTTTCTCTATTAATATTGCTTTTATATGGTGTGTAGCTCACTTCTTCCGAGAGCTATTACCAACAGAATTTTAATAAAATTTACCTTTGATGTTAAAGGATGTTAAGGATGTTATAGGAATTATTGCAATATTTTTATAAATCTTTCAGAGATCTTTGGAGTAAAGTCTTCATAGAAAGCAAAATAATGATGCCAATTGTATTATATACTATAATTTTAATGAATACTATATATATAAATATGAAACAACAGTTTATATAAACAATTGTTTCTCTGAAGTAAACACTGTAAATATATTCAAATAATTTCATGGAACAAATTAAGAAGGCACTTAGTACAATGTAACTATTTTTTAATATTCCTTTTTCTTTTCCTTTATTTTAGAGTTGTGAGGTACAAGTGAGGGTTCGTTACAAAAGTAGGCTGCATACAGGTAAAGTTTGTGTTTCTAATTGGCCCTCTCTTCCTTTGGTAGTGGACCAGATACCTTTTGTTTTGCAATGTGCCAGCCTCCTTCGTCCCTCTCTCCTTCCCCTAGCAGTGTCCAGTGTCTGCCAATCTCACTATTGTGCTAGTGTGAATATTGTTCAAGGCCCACTTATGAGTGAGAACATGTGGTATTCAGTTCTTTGTTTCTGTGATAGTCCATTTAGAATGATGGTATCCAGCTGTATCCACGTTGCTGCAAAGGACACGATTTTGTTCTTCTTTATGGCTATTTAGCATTTCGTTGTGTATATGTACCATATTTTCTTATCTAGTCCACTTTCAATGGACATCTGGATTGGTTCCTTGTTTTTGCTATTGTGAATAGTGTGGCAATAAACATGCATGTGCAAATATCTTTTTGGTAGAGCAATTTATGTTCCTCTGGATATATTCCCGGGAGAAGGATTGCTGGATCATATACAAGTTCAATTTTTAGTTCTTTTAGAAATTCCCATTCTGCTTTCCATAGAATCTGAACTAGCTTACATTCCCACCCACAGTGCAGAAGGATTCCCTTTTCTCCACACCTGTTGTTTTTCAACTTGTTAATGATAGCCATCCTTACCAGTGTGAGGCAGTATCTCATCGTAGTGTTGCTTTGCTTCTTTCTGTGATGCTGAGCATTTTTCCATATGTTTGTTGGCTGCATGTATGTCTGCCTTTGAGAAGTGTCTATTCCTGTCCTTTGCCCAATTTTTAATGTTTTTATTTTCCCTTTTAGTTTGTTTGAGTTCCTTGTACATCCTGGATTTAGGTGTTTGTTAGATGCATAACTTGAAAACATTTTTTCCCATTTTTTAGGTGGTCTCTACTCTCTTGATGGCTTCTTTTACTGTGCAAAAGCTTTTCAGTTTGATAAGATCCCACCTGTCTATCTTAGCTTTTGTTACACTTGCTTTTCAGGACATGAATTCATTGCCTACCTGATGTCAAGAAGGGTGTTTCTGAGTTTTCTTCTAAGATTTTTATAGTTTGAGGTTTTATATTTAAGTCTTGGAACCATTTTAAATTGGTTTTTTTATATGGTGATAGGTAGGGGTCCAGTTTCATTCTTCTGCATGTGGAGAGTCAGTTTTCCAAATACCACTTGCTGAATATAGTTTCCTTTCCTCAATGTTTGTTGCTGATGGCTTTGTTAAAGATGAGTAGATTGAGGGATCATGTTTTTATTTTTGGCATCTCTGTCCTGTTCCATTAGTCTATATGCCTATTTCTATATGCTGTCTTTTTGACTGTAGCTTTGTTATATAGTTTTGTTTTTTTTTTTTTGTTTGTTTGTTTGTTTGTTTGTTTGAGTTGGAGTCTCACTCTGTCGCCCAGACTGGAGTGCAGTGGCCGCTCCCGGCCACCGCAGCCTCGACCTGCTGGGCTCCGGCGATCCTTCCGCCTCAGCCTTCCGAGTAGCT
>CAUYQG010090947.1:0-17353 GCA_963574415.1 Tarsius wallacei | reverse complement strand
TTGGTTGTAGATATTTGAGTTTATTTCTGTATTCTCTGCCCTATTCCATTTGTCCATTTGTCTGCTCTGTTGTATCAGTGCTATGCTATTTTGGTTAATTTACCATTGTAGTATATTTTGAAGTTGGGTAATGTGATACTCCCAACTTTGTTCTTTTTGCTTAGGATTGCTTTAGCTCCACTGGCTCTTTTTTGGTACCATATAAATATTAGAACTTTTTTTTCTAAATCTGTGAAAAAATTATGTTGGCAGTTTTATAGGGATTGTGTTGTTCCTATAGATTACCTTGAATCTAACATTTTAGCAATGTTGATTCTTCCAATTCATGAGCATGGGATTTTTTTCTATTTGTTTGTGTCCTCTACAATTTCTTTCATCAGTGTTTAGTTGTTCTCCAGGTAGAGATCTTTCACTTCTTTGGTTAAGTATATTCATAGGTATTTTAGTTTTTTGACAGCTATTGTAAAGAAATTGAGTTTTTTATTTGATTCTCAACTTTGTATCTATAGGTGTATAGCAGTGCTACTGATTTGTGTGTGTTGATTTTGTGTCCTGAGATTTTGCTGAATTCATTTATCAAGTCAAGGAGTCTTTTGGAGGAGTCTTTAGGATTTTCTAGGTATAAGATCATATCATTGACATACAGAGATGGTTTGATTTTTTAAAATTTCTCTTCCCTGATTGCTTTGGCTGGAACTTTCACATTATTATACATTTAGATATGCCTCTACTATTGCATAGATCTCCACAGTTTAATTTACTTTAGAATCCAGGAACATTCAGGAATGAAAAATTTTTGAGAAATTTTTTCCAGATCTTCAAATTTATTTCTCCCTAAAATGGATTGGCTTGAAATTGCCCCTGCAGTCTCAAGGTTCCCCCCCCACCTCCTTCACTTGAACTTTCACAGTAAATCATCATTACAGAAGAAGAGCACACCTCTCACCAATTCTTAATATTTACTATGATGCAATTCCCTCAGGTGTAAACGATGTTGGAGTGCAAACCCAGGGACAGTTGGAGAATGCATAGATCATGGAGGAAGGAACCAGAAAGAAAACATCATAAAGAGTTTCAACTTATGGTGGGGGTAACATTTATTTCACTCATGCAATTGAACTTGCTTAGATTTGGTATTTAGATGTGAGTTGGTTGCCACTGAAACCGATATTTATATATTTATTTGAATTGAAAATGAAGTCAAATTTTGTGATGCAAAGTTAGATCTTTCTTTGCTATTTAGATTATATGACAGACATTTTCCATAAATTGAATAAGTAAATTTACAACATCTAGATTTTGATGAAAATGTATTTAAAGTGTACAATATTAAAAACATCAAAAGTCACACATTTTGCAATATAACATTTTAATTAAAGTAAATGTCACACTTTTGTGAAATTCTTATAAGAACAAAATTTTAAAGATAATTTTATTAGTCTTTGCTACTGATGGATTAACTTTATTCTTTTATTTTTTCATTTAGCAGATACTTACTGAACACTTAGTGTGTGCCAAACAACTATTTTAAGAGTGAAAGACATATTAGTGAATAAAAACAAGCAAAAATGAACCAATCAAAAAAAGCCTGGCCAAAGAACAATACAGTTGAAGGAGACAGAAAATAAATACACAACTTTATAAAGTATAAAATATATACTATGTCCAATAGTGATAAATCTTGTAATTTTAAATAGCATGGTCAGGAAAGTCTCAATAAGAAGGTAATCTTTGAGTAAAAACTGGAGATAAGTGAGAGAATAAGTGACAAAATACAGGCTGGTGGAACAGTGAGTACGTAGGCCCTATGCCCAGACTATATATGGAAGTTATAAGGATTTGAAAGAGGGTATGTAACCATGCCTATTCTACTAAAAACAAGCCACAGAGGGATAAGAGTGAAAATTTGGAGACTAGTTAAGAGGTTGCTTCACTTATTCAAGTAAGAGATGATGGTGGTTCAGACCAAGGTAGTAAGAATGGAGGAGGTGAAAGATAATTGAATTCTTCACACATCTTTAAAGGACAGCCAATAATAGAACTATACAAATTGCTGACAAATCAGATGGAGAACATGAGATTTTAAATTTTCATATATAACTTCTATGATTTTGACCTGAGCATGGAATGATGAAGGTTCTAATGACTGAGATCCAGAAGATTAAGACAAGAACAGATCTGAAACAGAAGATCGAAAGTTTGTTTTTCATGTCAAGTTTGAGGTGCACATTAGGTATAGAAAAGGTGACATCAAGCAAGCAGGTAGATGTATGAGCATGGTGGTTAGAGGAGGAATCTGAGCAAGAAATAGAAACTGGAGTGTCGTCAGCAAAGAGTGAGTCAAGTGGCGAATTGTGAGCCCTGAGTCAAAGACCTCCTTTGTTGGAGGAGGTCACCAACAAAGTAAGTATAGATAAAGATTTTAGGAGTGAGCCTTGGGGAAATGTAAATGAGGAGATGGGGTAGATGAAGAAGAACCAAGAGGCTCAGTCTGAGTGGTCAATGAAATGAGAATGCCAGGAAAGTGTTGCTTTGGAAAGCAAGTCATTTTACTTTAGCATGTTTCCTACTTTTTCACTATTATTTTAAAAGCTGGAAACAATGAGCATATATTTTGGTGCACATATGTGAATATTTCTTTAGGATTTATTCCAGAAGTAGAATTGCTATGGCAAATAAAAGAGCATTTAAAAGTTTTATAGCTTCTGTCAAACTGTCTTCCAGAAATGCTTTACCAATTCATCAATCTTCAAGAGTGTATGAGAGTGCCTGTTTTCCCACAATATCATACATTGCTGATATCAACTTTTAAAAATAAATAAAAACAACTTATTTTAATTTGCATTTCTGATCCGTTTTAAGGTAGAAAATCTTTTCATCAGTTTCTTTGACCATTTTTGTTTCTTCGGTGAAACCTAGTCCAAATCATTTGCCCATTTTCTACTGACTTGTTTTCTTACTGATCTACAGAAATGGTTCAATATTCTGAATGTAATTTCCAGTCTGTCATTTGTTGTTTAACTTTGTTCATGGTATCTTTCATCACAGAGAAATTGAAAACTTTTATGTAGTCAAGCATGTTAAACCTTTTTTTACAATTCCAGGACTGTGTTTTGCTTAGATTTGTTCAACCATATAGTTATTAAAATTCTCCTATATTTTCTCCTTAACACTTTCATAGTTTGTTTGTTTTTTTTTACAGTTACCTCTCTAAGCATAAAGAATTCATATTCATACTTACCTCTCTAAGCATAAAGAATTCAACTTCTTAAAGTTGAAAATAATTTTTCAAATACATTTTTAAAGTTGAAAATAACTTAATTTTTTCAAATATATTTTTACAACATTGTTCATTGAATATTTGCTCTATTTTTAACCACCAACTTGAAATATAACTTTAATAATCAGCTGAATTTTAATATTTTTCATGAGTTTGTTTCTATATACTCTTCAATTGGCCTGTTTATTCCTGCATTATTTTAAATCTTTTCATGACTATTATTTTATGATACTTTCTTTTATACCTTAAGCAAGTTCTTTTTCTTTTTTGGTTATTGTTTTACATTTTATCTTTTATTTGAACTCTAAAACTAATTTATAATGTTCAAATGTGCAAGCAAAAATCTTTTGGGGTTTTGCCTGGGAATTTTTAAATACTTTATTTGAGCAGTGTACCAATACTTAAAATAATTAATCTTTCTTTACGAAATGTGATATATTTTTTAATTATTCTGTATTACTTAGCAGGGCTTTGTAATTTTCTTCAGAAATATCTTGTTAATTTTATGTTAGGCTTATGCCTGCTTAATTTAAAGTTTTTTCCTAGAATTTTATTAGAAGGAATATATATATATCCATAAATAAAATGTGTCCGTGTGTACATTTTGATTTTGTGTTTTCCAACTTACATTAGTCAATTTACAGTAATAATATAATAAAACAGACCACTAGATGGCAGAATAAGTCACCTTTCCTAGACTTCTATAACATTTTTAGTCAAGAATTTATTGATCACAATTCCATTAAGAAGAATATGTTATTTTATAGTTTATAATACACCAGTATTACTGACAACAGTATTGATCTAAAAAAAACCTTCAAAATAAAACAATGATTTCTAACTCCAAAAAGATAGTCATAAATTATACTTTAGAAATTCCTTCTATAGACATATATATGAATATATATATATAGTCCTTTAACATAAATATATATGTATATATTGTCCTTTCTCTGATTCCTCTTCCTTACTCTACTGCAGAACTGTGGGTATTCCGTAGAGTTCAATTTTTAAATCTGCTTTATTCTCTTTGTGATTCTCCCTTCAAATATATCTACTCCCAGACATCAAACATCACCTCTGTGCCCATAATCCCCAAATGAATTCACGGTCCTAAATTCAATTTTATCCTCAAGTCCCATATTTTAAATAATGGACCAACATGATCTGTAGGTTACCTGAATACTCTTTCTCTAGGGCACATGGGTTGCCAGCATTTACCTCCCTTAATGTCTTCTCAGCCAATACTTTTCAAACAGCAAGCTGTATCCCATTATTGGGTTGTGAAGTCAACTTAGTTGCATCCAGCAATATAAAAATGAAATATAATGTGTTTAAAATATCAGAGTTCAATGCTTTAGTAAGGGCAAACATTCCTTCTGTGGGATATTTTTGTCAACCAAACATGTGCATCTATATATGTACTGGGTTATGATAAAAATAATTTTCATACTGTGGGTCAAACTCAAAAAAGTTTGAAGAAGAAAAAAGAAACCTGCTAGAATCTCTCAGACTCCATTTTTCCTCATGTAATGGATGAGTCATCTCAAGCTTTACTTTCTGAAATACAACATGCAACCCTATATATAATCCCCTCAGAGTCTTTGCACAAATGTTGTACTCCTAGCCTTTGCTTTAGGTACATGGGACCACTGAAACCTGCCTAGAGTTCCTCTTAAAGTCTTAGATGTTTTAGTTTCTCCAGAGGTGCTTGGTGTCTCAAGTTCTTCCATCTCTCCTACCATAATTAGTTTCGGAGTTCTTGCATGTTGTCCTCTAAGCCATGTTCTAGGATATATTCTAGATTGACTTTGTTTGCCAAAGCAAATCTAAACCCTATTCATTATGAAATCTCCTTGTCACTTAAAAGTGAACATTTTGAAACTTAACTCATCTTCTTTGGCCCAAATCAGCTCATATCTTGATTTTATTTTTGTACAGGCATAGCTTAGAGATATTGCAAGCTCAGTTCCAGATCACCACTATAAAGCAAAGTGGCCATAAAGCAAGTCACATAAATGTCCTGGCTTCCAAGTGAAGATAAAAGTTATACTTACACTATACTGCAGGCTATTAAATATGCAATAGCATTATGTCTAAAACTTGTACATACCTTAATTTAAAAGTCTTTTTGCTAATAATAGTTAATAATCACCTGAACCTTCAGAAGTCATAATTTTTTTTGGCTAATGGAGAGCCTTGACTTAATGTTGATGGCTGTTGATTGATCAGGGTGGTTGTGGCTATGGCAATTTCTCAGAATAAGACAACAATGAAGTTTGCTTCACCTACTGAATCTTTCTGTTATGAAAGATTATCTCTGGCATGCAATAATGTTTGATAACATTTTACCCACAGTAGAACGTCCTTCAAAATTGGAACCACTGCTTTGTCCACTAAGTTTATGTACTATTCTAAATTATTTGCTGTCATTACAGCAGCATTCACAGCATCTTCACCAACAGTAGATTTCATATTAAGAAATGACTTTCTAGTGCATAGAAAGCAACTTCTCATCAAGCCAAGTTTCATTGTGAGATTGCAGTAATTCAGTCATAGGTTCAGGCACCACTTATAATTCTAGTTCTCTTCCTATTTCCACCACATCTGCAGTTGTGGTGCACAGAGGTTTTGAACTTATCCAAGTCATCCATGAGGGTTGGAGTCAACTTCTTCTAAACTCTTATTAATGTTGATATTTTGGCCTCTTTCATGAATAGTGAGCATTCTTTACAGCATTTAGAAGTGACTCTTTTCTAGAAAGTTTTCAGTTTACTCAGATCATCAGAGGACTCACTATCTATGGCATCTATATTCTTACAAAATGTAATTCTTAAAAAAAAAAAAGACTTGAAGGCGAAACTTAGTCTTTGATCTGTGAGCTCCAGAAGAAATGTTGTGTTAGCAGGCTTGAAAACAACATTAATCTCCTAGTACACCTTCATCAGAGTTCTTGGGTTACCAGGTACATTTCAATGAGCAGTAATATTTTGAAAGGAATCTTTTTTTTTCTAAGCAGTAGGCATCATTGGGCTTTAAATATTCAGTAAGCCATGCTATCAACAGCCATGCTATCCAGCCTTTGTTACTTCTTTTCTACAGCACAGAGTAGATTTAACATAATTCTTAAGGGCCCTAAGATTTTCAGAATGGTGAATGAGCATTGGCTTCCACTTACATCACCAGCTGTATTAGCCCATAATAAGAAAACCAGTCTTTCGTTGAAACATGGAAGCCAGACATTGACCTCTCTCCTCTCTACTTATGAAAGTTCTTGGCGACATCTTCCAATAGAAAGTTTTTCTGTCTGCATTGATAACTGTTGTTAAGTGTAGCCACCTTCATCAATTATGTTAGCTGGATCTTCTGAATAACTTGCTGCAGCTTCCGCATGAGCACTTGCTGCTC
The DNA here is from genome assembly GCA_963574415.1 of Tarsius wallacei. Taxonomy (NCBI): domain Eukaryota; kingdom Metazoa; phylum Chordata; class Mammalia; order Primates; family Tarsiidae; genus Tarsius; species Tarsius wallacei. The sequence continues at coordinate 10,665 of CAUYQG010090947.1, read as the reverse complement.
TGCCTTGCACATTCATGTTATAGAGACGGTTTCTTTCCTTTAACCTCATGAAACAACCTCTGTTGTCTTCAAACTCTTCTTCTGCAGTTTCCTCACCTCTTTTAGCCTCCACAGTATTGAAGCGAGTTAGGACCTTGCTCCGGATTAGGTTTTTGCTTAAGGAATTGTTGTGGATAGTTTGATCTTCTATTTGGACCACTAAAACATTCTCTATATCAAAAGGGTATTTGGCTTTCTGATCATTCATATGCTCACTGGAGTAGCACTTTAATTTATTTCAAGAACTTTTCCTTTGCATCCACAACTTAGCTATTAGATGCAAGAGGCCTAGCTTTTAGGCTACCTCAACTTTCAACATGCCTTCCTCACTAAGATTATTTCCAGCGTTTGATTTAAAGTGAGAGATGTGTGACTTTTCCTTTCACTTGACCTCTTAGAGACCATTGTAGGGTTAATAATTGGCTTAATTTCAAAAGTGTTGTGTCTCAGAGAATAGGAATACACGAGCAGAGAGAGAGAGACAGGTGAATGGCTGATTAGTGGAGCAGTCAGAATACACACAACATTTATTGATTAAGTTTGCTATCTTTTATGGGCGCAGTTTGTGAGGCCCCAAAACAATTACAATATCAATATCAAAGATTGGTGATCACAAATCACCATAACAGATATAATAATGATGAAGAAGGTTTGAAATATTTCAAGAATTACCAAAATTTAACAGAGACAGGAAATGAGCACACGCTATTGGAAAAATTCCAGTGGACTTGCTCAATGCAGGGTTGCCACAAACCCCCAACTTGTAAAAACGATAACAACAAACTGCAATACTTGCAAAACACAATAAAACAAAGCACAATAAAACTAAGTATGCCATATTAACAATGCCATCTTTCTTTTAAGTACTGACAATTGAAATCTCAAAATGAGTATTAGATTAGAAGTTGAGCGTATTAGCTTTGGACTCAGAAGAATCTGACTTTGAGTATCAGCTTTACTGCTTTTTTGTGTGTTTATGCAAATTACTTAGTGGCTTTAATTCTGAGACTTCCTCATGTATAAAATGAAATTATGGTAATACCTCTGTTAAAAAGTCATCAAGATGAAGTGCTAAAATACTTTCAAGAAATTAACACAGTATCAGGCTAATAGTAAAAAAACAAAGTGTTAATTGTTGTTTTTCATAGCAGTAACAATCTTGAAAGAAGACAAGAGAACCTGCCAAGTCTTTTACTCATTTTTAGTATGACCTGGATTCTTTTTCACTTTCTAAGCTTTATAGCACCTAGTTTAATATATAGTGCATAGATTGTACTTAGTAATAGGGAGTGCCTGTGATAAATGTTTGATCTTAATATTCTCTAATTGTTCATTAAAGTAATTTTACTAATCTTTTAATAATATTATCATTACGTACTTTTGTTTGTCTTTTCTATGACAGAATTTCTTTTTGCCAAAAATACTGTTTATACTTCACCCTTTTGTAGTGAAAGTTATAAGGTGTTAACATTGTTTCTTTAAAAAAAAAAAAAAGGAAATGTATGTATGCTTTGTATAGAGAAAGATTAATAAAATCCATTTTTCCTCATTAAGAAGTTCATGTTCCAAATGTAAAATGGTCAGAATCAAAGCCTAAAAGTTGGAAAACTACCATAGATGTGAGATGAGAGGTCTCATTTCCCAAGTATTTTATGTGTTTTGGAAATTTTAAATTTTCTGATTTCTTGACTTTCCTAATCTATTCTGGCAAGAGTATACTTTCAGTGTAGTAGAAAATGAGATATGATAGTTGGAGATACTTTGTTCCCTACTCAACCCCTTCTTCTAAACCATTATCTGTCATAGTACTCAACAATATTTATTGAAGAAATGAATCAATGAATTGAAGAAATCAAATTCTGGCTTCCCTCATTAATATCCTAACCTTTGTCAAGTTATTTACATTTGGAACTTAATTTTATCATTTTCAAAAATGAAGATAGTTTACTTTACAGGTTTGTCAGGTTTGTCATCACAAATCAGAATTGTATAAAAATGTATGAAAGGTAGTAAGCTTGTTATTTGTTTCTTTCTTCATGTTATTGATAGTATAATAAAATATCTAAATGCCTAAATTAGTCTTATTGAGAGAATTTTTTTGTTTTTGTCTTTTTTGGCAAGGTTGTTACTCTGCAGGGTAGGTTGCAACTGAGGACTGAATTTGAAGGAGTGCACACCACTAAGTTAGCCCTAGAAATGATAGAAATGATTAGAGCAGGCCATCTAATCCTGTTGCTTTATTTTATAAATAAGGACACTGAGGCACAGAGTGGAGGAATAACTTGCCCAGTTTCCCACAGGAAGTTCGTGCTTGCAATGAAACTACATTCCAAATATCTTAATTCCCAGGACGACGTGTATAATTTGTCTTTCTCTCTTCTTCTTCCTCGTCTTTTTTTTTAAATCTTCTCACTCTCTCCTTTTTCCTCTCTCTCCTTCATCTCCCCCTCTCTCCCTCCCTTGTACCTGGCAGCTTTCCAAAGTTAGAGTCAGATGATCATGAGCCAAGAGGGACCCACCAGAGACGACAGTAAGACAGCAAAGTTAAAACACAGCATCTGTTAATGTTTTATTTTCTTGTTCGACATCAGCTAGAGACTTAGGAAGAGTTCTCTGGGGTGGCCAAAGTTGTGCCACACGTGTGCAACATATGCCGTCCATCCTAATCTTTCAGATTCTGGGGCATTGATGGACAGCTAGGGGGAAATGCAAGTCAGCAGTTAATCAAGGGAAAATTTGCAGGATAGGCAAGAAATTGGACCTCTCTTCTGAGCAGTCAGATGGTGGAATCTAACTGGCCACAGTCTGTTTTGTGTCACTGAAACCTGTGTTTAACAAATATTTAATCCTTGTATTCATTGACTACTCAGAAATTTAATTATCTTTTTTTCCTCAAAACTATTTATTTACTTGTGCTTATGTCCATTTTCAAACTCTGTGCCCAGGTGATATGTTAAAACTTGTATTTTGTTTTGTTTTGTTTTTGGAGTTGGAGTCTCACTCTGTTGTCCAGGCTAGAGTGCAGTGGCACGATCATGGCCACCACAGCCTCGACCTGCTGGGCTCAGGACAGGGTAACCTTCTGCCTCAGTTTTCCAGGTAGCTGGAACTTCAGGCGGGACCACTACTCCCAGCTAATTTTTTTATTTACTGTAGAGACAAGGTCTCACCCTGTTGCCCAGGCTGCTCTCAAACACCTGGGCTCAGGCAATCCTTTCAACTCTACCTCCCAAAGTGCTGGGGTTATAGGCGTGAGTCAACATGCCTGGCCTGAAACTTGTGTTTTTGATTAAAAAAAAGAAAATAGTTTAATTAAAAATGAGTGATTCTTCCTGTTCATTTAAAAATTTATTTTTTGTAATTGCACTGATCTTTTAATTAAAATATGCTTGGCTTATTTATCCAGTTTATTCTGTAGATTATTTAAGCAAAAGCTTGGAATCTGGTAATAAAGATGTTTGTTAAAAAAAAAAAGTAGGGGAGTTTGTTAACTTTCCAAAATTGACATCATCTTTAAAAGTTAACTTTTTAAATTTAAATTAATCAATGCATTATTTATCTTTAGTTGATTTTGAGTAAGTGTATAAAATAAGTATCATCTTTTTGAAGAACTTTTTTTTAACTTCAGGACCAGAAATTTGTCAAATTTAAATAAGTAGAATTAATTATATTTGGAAATGTAAGTCACTCCTTCACTCCATTTAAAAAGTTTGTTGAGCTTTTTCTATTCCTCAGGTCCATTCTGGCATGTCACTTACTGTGTACTTGTTACAAAAAGGATGCATAGTAAGCATTGTTATCCTCATATTCCAGATGAGTAAATTGAGGTTTAAAGAGATACAGGTAACATAATAATAAGCAGCAAGGCCAAGATTCAAATCCAGGGTATTTGGGGCATCATTCATTGTTCATAAACTAACAATTCTTCACATTTATTTATTAGTGGCCAACCACATGTTAGAAGTCATTGCAGATACTGTCTGTTTTTCTTATATCACGTCATGCACAGGTAGGTATTACAACAACCAGAAACAGAATTTCAGAAAGATCATTTTAACTTAGTGCAGAAGGATGTTGAAATTTGAATCTCAGTCTGTTTGGTGCTAAATCCTAAATTTTCTAAGTGTTCTTAATTAGGAATGTGGGGATAAAATTCAGAGGTTCTATTAACTTGGATCACAAAAAAATTCATTTTTATACAATTCTTCAACTAAAATGGAATATTTTCTTCAATTAAAAATGACCAAAAAAATCACAATCATACTAGAGGTCCAAGGCAGCCAAAGGTGGCCATCATGTAAAAAAGTTTAATATTAAAATCTCCTGAACTCTTTCTTACTGTCTTTAAAAATATTATTAAATCCCTATCAGGTGCCAGGCACTGAGGGTTTGTAAGTCAACAGAAAAAGTTACCCTTAGTGAGATCAGAGACTTATGACGGAAATAGATGTGTGAACATTACATATAAATATAGCATTTAAAAGCCATAATAGAGGAGATGAAACAAAAAAGAAAATTACCCCAGTGTAACATCAGATATCTCCTCAGGAATAGGAGCAAGCAAGAATCATTTCTTAAAAAAAGAGTCACATGGCCTACATCTTCAAGAAGAGCAGGATCTCACCTTGCAAACACAGTTCAGGGAATAAGTGAGAATTCTTGGTAAAAAAGAGCAACTTGTGCAAAAGCACTAACATGAGAGAGGCAAGAAGCATTCAAAGAGTTCAAAACAGTCAGGGTGAGTGGGCTGTATGTAAGGGGATGTTAGAGGTTAAGGCTACAAAGCCAGGCAGAGGCCAGGTTATATAAACCACTCTGCCTCAAGATAAAGTAGAGTCTGTGAAAGAGAGATAAAGGCTTTAGAAGTCTCTATCTCCCATGAGAATTAGCAGGGTGTTTAGCAAATAATGATCTGGGTTGATTTTTATATACTTTCATTATTTCCTAACTACAAGGGCTAGCTTTGGTCTGCTTTCTCAGAGGTAGAGACAGCTGAGGTTGACTGAGATGCCCCAAAACTAGGGCAGCAGGACCCTCTTGGTGAGGGGTCTTGGTCTCTGGAATTTCAACCATATGTTCTGACAGAGCCCCGGTTTTTGTTGTCCTTTTGAGCGTAGTTCTCACTTTATCCTGTTCGCTCAGCCATACTGCTGGGTACACAGACCAGAAATGTGAGGACTTGCATAAGTTCCAGGAGACATGGAAGGAGGGAGATGAAAGCATTGGCACTTCAAATCTCTGCTTCTATTCCAGAGATCAGTGTTGATCTACCTGCATTACTTCAAGAGTGCAGAGGGCTTGTGTATGAGTAGAGAACAGAGATAAAATGTATCTCAGTAACAGTCATTAGCCCTTTTCAGTATGCCAAGCACTGTGCACATTTTACTAACAATAGCTCATTTCTTTAGATAGGAACTACTTTTCCTGTTTTATCAATTAGAAAGCTGTAGTAGCAGGGCTAAAATGGTTTCTCAGGTATCAGCTACAGTTCACCTGTGTAACAGCCAAGGTTTTTGCTTTTTGTTTTTTAAGAAAGCAGGATTTATTGAGAGGACAGAAAAGCTTCCACAGTGGGAGGGGACCGGAAGGGGCTGTCCAAGAAACAAGTTTTATACTCTAGAAAGCCCATGTTCTACAAAGAATAGGCTTTATATAGTGAGAAGAACATTTTGTAAGGAGTGAGTCTGGATCTAACTTCCAATTCTGTCACTTATTTTCTTTGAAATCTACATTGTCATTTAATCTCTCTGTTGGCTTCCCAATAAGCAAGATGGGATTAATAATTTTATTTACTACAGAGATTTGTTATGAAAATCAAATGAATTCAGGTACATGACAGTTTTTAATATTGTCATATTATACGTAAAAGTCACTGCTTTTAGTTCTGTCAAAGCCTCAGTTTTCTCACCTATAAATCTGGAATAATAATGACCCTGCATAACTATAACTCATGCAATGGTGGAAGAGACCATCAACACGATCTATGAATAAGCACTTTATAAACTGCAAAGTGATTTCCAAATGAGGTAATGTGCAAGCAATCACCTTAGATAGTAGCCCTTTCTTATCCACAGAGTATGCTTTCCAAAAACCTCAGTAGATGCCTGAAACCTCAGCACCAAACCCTATATATACTATGTTTTTTCCTATACATACATACCTACTACAAAGTTTAACTTACAAATTTGGCACAGTAAAAGATTAACGACAATAATGAAACAATTACAACAATATATTAGCATCACTGCTCTTGCACTAGGGGGCTATTAATAAAATTAGAGTTACCTGAATACAAGCACTTGATACAGTGACAGTCGATCTGATAACCGAGAGGGCTTCTAAGTGACTGATGTGTGAGTAGCAAATACAGCATGAATACTCTGGACACAGGGATGAGTCACAATCTGGGTGACATGGTGCGAAATTTCAACATGCTGCTTAGAGCAGCTTGCAATTTAAAACTTATGAATTGCTTATTTCTAGAATATTGTATTTAATATTTTTGGACCGTGGTTGACCACAATTAACTGAAACTGTGCAAAGCAAAACCACAGGTAAGAGGGGGCTACTGTAATTCTAATGTGCTGTAAGGGATTATAGTGATTACTGTTAATTCCCCTGAGACTAGTAACATGTATCACTATTTAATATTCTTTCACTTTTATTAGGTTCCCTCAATTGCTTGTGGCATATATTTTTTCAAGTAACTTGGCATAGAACTTTCTCCTAGCCAGCTCTCCCCTTCCCATTCCCTCTACCCCTATAAAACAAGATGACGCCATTATGAAAGTAGCAACATGTTCTCTGAATGACCTACCCAAGTCGAAGCCTCATGTCTTACATATCCTAAGATCTGCAAATACATTAATACTATAAAAGAGGTTCTGTGAGAGAAACAAATACAAATACCATGAGGTCACTTCTTCCAGCATATAACAGGATGCAGACTCTTGGAAGAAAATAGTATAAATGTCCTCTTGGAAAATTTTGTCTCTGAGTACAGAACACATTATAAATTTTTCCAAAGCCCTCCCTCATACAGTACATCAAACAGTGTGCCTTTTCTTTTCTTTCCTTTCTCTCTCACTCTCCCTCTCTGTCATTTTAAGGAGCTCTATTTTCAGAAAAAAGAGAAAAAGTTGGGAGGAGCTTTCAGTTACTAATGATTTCCATTATCAATTTCTGCTCTTAAGACCACAGTCTGTTTGCAGAGACAGCAGGGTAATGGGTCCAGAAATCTGTCCTAGTTCCACTTTCCCAGCTGAGTGAATAGTTCGATTTCTTCAGCTATGTTCACCTGCCAAAGAGGGTAGTATGACATGCAGTCAAATAAACACTGAAGTGGAAATCAGGAGATGTGAACTTTATTAAATAATTCTACAAATAACTGTAGTGTGATGAAATAACTACTTTGAATAATGTCTACAAAGTTCCTCACACCACGTGGCAGAGACGCGATAAAGAGTTGTTAAATAAATGACTAGAAAAATATTGATTCTAAATAAATATTATATGCATACATATATATATAGTGTGTATGTATATATATATATACATATATACATATAATAGCAGTTACAACATTTCAGTGGAGACATATTTATCATTGTACTTATAAATTGTAGGCAGCACTGGTAAAGTGTGCAGCTTGTTACTGAAATAAAGGGATGACTCCAAAGGAAGTGTAAAAGATGTGAATTGAACTCAGGTCTGTTGCCTCTACCAAACAATGCTGTCTCCTATTGTGAGTAAATTGCTCTCTCTGAGCCTGGGTTTCTCCATCTATAAATGAAGTGATTGGGATATATAATCCTAACAGCCCTTCCATCTCTATAGGTCTACTTCCATAGTGCAACACAGAACAATTTGAGAACCCTAGACTTAGAAAGAATTTTCAGTTAACACGCAAAGCCAAGTAAGTACCCATTCCAGGAAGAAGACATCAAACACATCAGAAGTTTCTTTTTATAGACAGTAGTGTCATATATATATATATATATTATATATATATATGTTTATATATATTTTATCTTAAAAATGTGGGGTACAATTCAGAATTAGGTATACATATGGACATTGTACAGGTAAAGTTTGGGCCTCCCTTTGGTCGCCACTATGCCTGGCTTGAGATAATGTACTCTTATTGATGTTGTGTCCCCATCACCACTCAGGTAGTCTCTTGCTACTGCCAATCCCTTTCCTACAGTGTTTTGGTAAATGTTCGAGGTCTGCTTATGAGTGAGAACATGTGGTACTCTGTTCCCTGTTTCCATGATAGATCACAGAGTATGGTGGACACTAAATCCATCCAAGTGGCTGTGAAGTCCATATGTTTGTCCTTATTTATGGCTGCGTAATATTCCATCGTGTATATATACCACATTTTTTTTATCCAGTCCAGTTTTGATGGGCAGTATAGTTGGTTCCATGTTTTTGCTATTGTGAATAGTGCTGAAACAAACATGAGTGTGCAGATATCTTTTTCTTTTCTTTTCTTTTCTTTTTTTTTTTTTTTTTGAGTTGGAGTCTCACTCTGTCACCCAGACTGGAGTGCAGTGGCACGCTCCCGGCCACCGCAGCCTCGACCTGGGCTCTGGCAATCCTTCCGCCTCAGCCTTCCAAGTAGCTGGAACTACAGGCGCGTGCTACCACACCCGGCTAATTTTTGATTTATTGTAGAGATGAGGTCTCACCAAGTTGCCCAGGCGGGTCTCAAACTCCACTCACCTCAGCCTCCCAAAGCGCTGGGATTACAGGCTGAGCCACCAAACCTGGCAGATATCTTTTTCATAGAATGATTTGAGTTCCTCTGGGTATATTCCCAGTGAGGGGATTGCTGGGTGGTATGGAAGGTCAATGTCTAGTTCTTTTAGAATTTGCCACACTGTTTTCCATAGAGGTTGAACTAGTTGGCATTCCCACAAATAGTGTTGAAGAAGCATTCCCTTTTCTACTCATCCTCACCAGTATCTGTTGTTGTTTGTTTTATTAATGATGGTCATTCTTACTTGGGTTAGGTGGTATCTCAATGTGGTTTTGATTTGCATTTCTCTGATGATGAGTGAGGCTGAGCACTTTTTCATGTGTCTGTGGACTGCCCGTATATCTTCTCTTGAGAAGTGTCTATTCATGTCTTTTGCCACTTTTTATTTTTCCCAGTCTGTGGTCTCTCTCCTGCTCTCTTGATGGTTTCTTTTGCTTTGCAGAAGCTTTTCAGTTTGATGAGGTACTTGTCTATCTCATCTCTTATGGCATGGACACCTGGGGTTTTGATCAAGAATTGGTTGCCAACTCTAATTTCTGTAAGGGTGTCTCTTGCATTTTCTAAATATAGCTTGAAGCTTTATGTTTAGGTTTTTTATCTACTTAGAGTTGGTTTTTGTGTATGGTGATGGGTAGGGATCCTGTTTCAATCTTCTGCTTGGGGTCAGTCAGTTTTTCCAGCACCGTTTTCTGAATAAGTTCTCCTCTCCCCAGTGGCTGCTCTTGGAGGCTTTATTGAAGATGAGTTGGTTGAGAAATTGAGATTTTGCTTCTGGAATCTCTATCCTGTTCCATTGGCTTATATGCCCGTTCTTGTGCCAATATCAGGCTGTTTTGATTATTTTACCTTTATAGTAAAGTTTACAGTCTGGAAGTGTGATACCTCCCATTTTGTTTCTATTCCTAAGGATTGTTTCTATCCCATATGAATTTCTGTATTGTCATTTCCAGGTCTGAGAAGAATGATGTTGGTAATTTAATGGGTATTGCATTGAATCTGTAGATTGCCTTTGGTAGGATGGACATCTTAACAATGTCAATTCTTCCTATCCCTGAACATGGAATATTTTTCCATTTGTTTGTGTCTTCTTGGATTTCTTGGAGCAGAGTCTTGTAGTTTTCATTGTAAAGGTCTTTCACTTCTGTGGTTAAGAAGATGTCAAGCTATTTCATTTTCTCAGTGACTATTGTGAATGAGATTGTGCTTTTTATCTGGTTCTCTGCCTGAAGTTGTTGATGTATAAGAATGAAACTGTCTTTTACAAATTTATTTTGTACACTGAGACTTTGCCAAAATTTTTTTCAGTGAAAGGAGATTTTTGACAGATTCTCTTGGATTTTCAAGGTATAGGATCATATCGTCAGCAAAGAGGGATAACTTAGCTTCTTCTTAACATATTTGGGTGTTCCTTCTCTTGTATAATTGCTCTAGCTCGGATTTCCAATACAATATTGAACAGGTGGAGTGACAGTGGAGAACCTTGTCTTGTTCTGGTTTTCAGGGGAAATGCTTCCAAATTCTGTCCATTTAGCAGTATGCTGACTGTGGGTTTATCACAGACAACACTTACTATTTTGATGTATATTCCTTCTATGTCTAGGTATTCGAGGGTTTTTAATCAAGAAGGTTGCTGGATTTTATCAAAAGCTTTTTCTGCTTCTAGTGATATAATACTGTGTTTCTTTTTTTTTTATATCTGCTGATGTATTTAATTACATTTATAGTCTTGTGGATGTTACCAGCCCTGCATCCTAGGGATGAAGCCTACTTAGTCAAGGTGGATGATTTTTGAGATGTGTTGCTGGATCCAACTTGCTATAATCTTGTTGAGAATTTTTGCATTTATGTTCATTAGGGATATT
>CAUYQG010090946.1:0-13734 GCA_963574415.1 Tarsius wallacei | reverse complement strand
CACCGCAGCCTCGACCTGCTGGGCTCCGGCGATCCTTCCACCTCAGCCTTCCGAGTAGCCGGAATTACAGGCACGCGCTACCATGCCCGGCTCATTTTGATTTATTGTAGAGATGAGGTCTCGCCAAGTTGCCCAGGCGGGTCTTGAACCCGCAGGCTCAGGCTATCCACTCACCTCAGCCTCCCAAAGGCGTGGGATTACAGGCTGAGCCACCGAGCCCGGCTGAGATCCCTCAGTTCTGTTGGTGGCCTCTCCCATGACCCTGCCTCCAGATTACCCCCCTCCAAATCTGTCTTTCTTTGGGTGTGGCATGAGACCATGCATGGTCCTCCAGGAAGGATCCAAGAGACAATTATTAAAGTCAGTCTCCAGAGACACCTGCCCTTGGTGGCCTTTTGTTACCTAGTTTGAATGACAGCGTGTTCCTTAGTTATCAACAGTGCGTTTCCAACCTTCTGCAGTTCAGCCTCTAAAGACCTCAGGCTGGCTGATGCCCAGCCAGGCTCACGCATTGTGGCTAGCTTGTCTAAAAGGCTCCAGATCCGAGGGGTTCACTGGAGCCTGGGGCCTCCCTGGGCCAGAGCTCACCTTCTGGGAATTTAACTCCTTGGTGAGCATCAGAACCTGTTGCTCCAGGGCCACCACTTTCTCCTGAGCAGTGCGGTTCCGCATGAGTCCTTCAGAAAACAGTGGGAAGGTGTTGTTCTGACGCTTGGCTTTCTGACCGAGAGTGATGGTCAAAGAGGACTTGGGTGCAGACTTTGGAGAATCCTCCGGCTCTCTCCCTGCTCAAGAGGAGAAATGCAGAGGTTATGACAGATGACATCAGTAGTTCTCAAGCCTGAGCTTGCTTCGGGGAATCTGGAGGGGTTGTTAAAATGCAGATTCAGCGTGGTGGCTCACACTTGTAATCCCAGCACTTTGGGAGGTCAAGGTGGGAGAATCACTTAAACCCAGGAGTTTGAGACCAGCTTGGACAACATAGCAAGATCCCAGCTCTACAATTAAAAAAAAAAAAAAAATTAACTGGGTGTGGTGTTGTACACCTGCAGTTCCCCAGCTTGAGCCCAGGAACTTGAAGTTACAGTAAACTATGATTGTGCTACTGCACTCTGGCCTGGGTGACAAAGCAAGAATCTGTCTCTAAAAAAAAAATACAGATCGTTGGGCCCTCCTTTCAGAGCTTTTGATTCAATGTGCTGGGCAGGGCTTGAAAATATGCATTTCTAAAAGGTTCCTATGTGATGCTGATACAGCCTGTCCAGGGATCAGACTTTGAGAATCATAGGATCATATAAATATTATTTACACTGCACTGGCTAAGTCATTTAGCCTGTCCACTAAACCGTGCCTGTCATCTTCCCTCGGATCCCAATCTTATACCACCCTGCCAGTGTTTGCCAGGTGGTTTCCTCTCAGGCATGAGCCCTGGCAATTTGTTTATTTCAGGACTCATCTCTACCCACTGGGAGGCTTTCAAAGCACACAGATCTGTCTGTTGATAGGAACAAAGAATGACTACCTGCACTCTGCATTCCTGCTCCAGAGAGCAGCTCAGCTCAACTCTGACTTGATTTTTTTTTTATTCCAACAAATAAACTGTGTCTACTTATGGATGGCTTGTTTTGTGCCCTTATTCTGATGTGCACTTAGTATTAAAGGTGTATTTTTTTAAGTGGCCTAAGACTGGGAGCACACTTTAGCCAATGTTTATGCCCTTGTCCAAAAATTTAGTAACTGAGTAGAGTTCAAGAGATTGAATATTTTCTTTTTCTTTTTTTTTTTTTGTCTTTTTTTTATTTTGGAGTCTCAGTCTGTCACGCAGGCTGGAGTGGAGTGGCACGCTCATGGTCACCCCAGCGTCAACCTGTTGGGTTCCAGTGATCCTTCTGCCTCAGCCTTCCAAGTAGCCAGAACTATTGGTGTGCACTACCATGCTTGGCTAATTTTTTTTTTAATTGTAGAGACGAGGTCTCGCCAAGTTGCCCAGGTTGGTCTCGAACCCATGGGCTCAGACAATCCACTTGTCTCGGCCTCCCAAAGTGCTGGGATTAAAGGCTGAGCAGCTAGAGACTAAATATTTTCAAGAGTTTCTAAAGAGGAATTACTGCATTTTCCTGGAATCTTACGTGAACATAGTTTATAATTGAAAATGAATAAGACGGGCACAGTGACTCATGCCTGTAATCCCAGCACTTTGAGAGGCAGAGGTGAGAGAACTGCCTGAGCCCATAGGTTCGAGACCAGCCTGGGCACTTGGAGAGACCTCATCTCTACGATAAATAAAAAAACTAGCTGGATGTGGTGGCACACCCCTATAGTTCCAGCTACTTGAAAGGCTGAAGCGGAAGGATCGCCTGAGCCCAGCAGGTCGAGGCTGCGGTGGCCGGGAGCAAGCTACTGCACTCCAGCCTGGGTGACAGAGTGAGACTCCAACTCAAAAGTAAATAAATAAATAATGAATAAAATAATTTCTTCACTAAGTGAGAGAAGCTGCCTTAATGCTGCCATAGTCCAGCCCTTGTTTTTCTTACCAAACAGGTATTTCTGCTGTTCGTCCAGCAGGGTCTTAGGATTCTTACTGCAAGCTAAATTAGGAGACATATTTCCCACAGTGAAATGTGTTTTGTGCCTCAAAGCTGCACAGTCCTTTTATTTCTTCTACAGCAAGGGCTAGAAACCAACAACTACAGCTCACAGAGTAAATCCAGCTCACAGCTTGCTTTTATAAACACAGTTTTATAAGAATACAGCCATGCCCATCCGTTTATATGTTGCCTATGGTTGCTTTCACTCCTCAGAGGCAGGGCTGAGTACTTACAACAGAGACCCTAGAGCCCCAAAAGCCTCAAATACTCACTATCCAGCTCTTTACAAAAAGGGTTTACCAACCACTATTAGCAAGTCACCCAGTTTTAGTCTTAAATCCAACATCAGAGAATCCCTCCCTTGGGCCCTCTTGTCCTGCCCTGACCCCAGCCTGTGCTTTCAGGCTCTGCCATCAGTCTACATCAAAGACACTTAATGGCCAGATCATGTGGTCAAGAGACGCAGAGAAACTTGTTCACAAGGGACATACATATCATGACTGTCCTGAGGCCCCAGCAAAAGAAATTCTCTTCAGTCCTTGGTGCTAGAAGAAGCAAGAAAATATGTTTTTTGTCTTATGGACACTGGAAGTAATCTACCCTTTGCCTTGACTGCTGAGAAGCTCAGAGTCACCTTTGCTACCCCCTTAGATACTCTGTAGCTTCTTGCTCTGCTCTTACCTAAATCTCCTAACCCAAATGGCTCTTTTGTGTGACTATATGTAGTTTAATAAATTAATACCAATCTTTTTGGGACTAAGGTACTAAAAATAAGGATGTGGTATGGGATCCCAGGAGAGGGGCCTGGCAGGGCTTGGGGGATGGGCTGAATGACTCAGCATGAGTCCAGGCTAAGGACTGGCCAGTCTTGAAGAGAAAAAGAATTATTCCAGGCCAGGTGTGGTGACTCATGCCTGTAATCCCAGCTCTTTGGGAAGCAGAGGTGAGAGGACTGCCTGAGCCCAAGGGTTTAAGATCAGCCCGGGCAACTTGGTGAGAACTTGTCTCTACAAGTTAAATTAAAAAAATTTAGCTAGGAGTGGTGGTGCATGCCTGTTGTTCCAGCTACCCGGAAAGCTGAGGTGGAAGGATCACCTGAGCCCAACAGGTCAAGGTTGCGTGAGCATGCCACTACACTCCAGCCTGGGTGACAGAGTAAGACTCTGACTAAAAAAAAAAAAAGAATTACTCCAGTAGGTGACAGGAATCTGACACTCCTTGGCCTTGCTGGGTGCAAGAACAGAATGGTCTTGGTCTTGTTCCAGACTTAAGAGAAATCCAGTTGCACTGGGTACAAAGCAGCCCAGAGAGGTCAGAGGGCTGTAGTGTCTCTTTTTCTTTCCTGTTATGGGGTCAGAAGGCAGGGATGCTCCTGGAGCCCTGCTACCCTCTTATAATACTACTACATCAACCTTGAGGGCAGACAGGTAGGGACCACTGTGCCTATTTTATAGTTGGAGAAAATAAGGCCGAAGACAGTGGTTTTCAATCAGTGACCTGGGATTTCCTGGGAGTGCCTCAAGGGCTGATCAGGAGGGGAAGGTGGGTGGGAGGAATAGAGAAGGAGTCCAGACTCCCACCCCTGCCTCAGTCCTGCATTTATCTGTTTTCTATATTAAGTTTTGTGTTGGGGGATAAGTTTTCATGGCAAAAAAGAATGAAGTTTGAAAAATCACTGACTTTGAAAATGAGACTTCAGGCAGCAGCAGACTGCTCAGATTGAACCTGTCACTCTGTGTGGCTGCCAGTGAGGCATTCTACTTTTCCATGCCTCAGTTTCCTTATCTGTAACATGAGGATAACAACAGTATCTATAGTTCTAGTTGCTGTAATGGTTAAACAGATTAATGTAGGTAAAGTGCTCAGCACACTCAAAAAGATTCTGCTAAATGAAAGAAGTCAGTCACAAAAGATGGCATGAGCATATTCCGTTCATAGCAAGTGTCCAGAACAGGCACATACATAGAGACAGAAAGTGGATTGGTGGCCGCCTAGGGTTTTGGGAGGTAGGAACTGTGGTTGATGGCTAAGGATGCAGGTTTTTGGGGAGAGTAATAAAATGTTCTAAAATCAATTATAGTGATGGTTGTATATAACTCTGTGGAGAGACTGAAAGCAACTGAATTTTAGATGGGTGGATTGTATAGTATATGAATTACACCTTAATAAAATGTTTAGTGCAGCCCAGGTACAAAGTAACTGCTATATAAGGTCTAGCTTTACTCTGACTATTATTGATGCGATACAGTACTGACTCCCGGGACTGCTCACTGTGCTCTCTGACCTCGTCAGGCACTGACAGCTGCAAAGGGTACTTTTTCTCATGACTTCTACGCAGCTCAGGGGTCCCTCTGCCATGAGAATACCCCACAGCGCTGCCTTAGCAGCTTTCTCCCAATTGTTTCTGAGTTAAAATATGTGGTAAAGGCGCTCATGCCAATTCCAAAGAAGCCAACTCAGCTCCCCAATGGTGTGGGTCACTCACAATTTGTGAAAGAAACATAAAATGCTATGTCAACCTAAAGGCCATTTGTTCCACATCTTGAGGTAGATTTTATTTTAATCACCTCAGAAAGGCATTTTTACACCCTTTCCCTATAAACTTTTTTTTATGAAAGAAGGAAAGAAAAAACAAGAACAATATTTTCCTTTATTACTTCCAAGAATCATAGCTAAGGGTTTCAGTTTGGGAAGATGAAAAAGTTCTGGAGATGGATGGTGGTAATGGTTGCTCAACGGTGTGAACGTACTTATGGCCTCTGAACATTACAATTGAAAATGGTAAATTTTGTTATGTATATTTTGCAACTAAAAAAAAAAGCCTCATTGTTCCTAAACATCTGGAAACCCAAGAGGAGTGACCTGGAGAGTTTCATCTTTGACATACTGCTTGTGGATTGAATGTCTTCCCCTCCATTCATATGAAGGGGAAGCCCTAATACCCAATGTGATGGTATTTGGAGTTGGGGCCTTTGGAAGGTGATCAGATTGAGAAGGTTATGAGGTTAGAGCCACTGATGAGATCAGTACACTTAGAAGAAGAAACCAGAGCTCTTTTTTTCAGCCATGTGAGCACAGAAAGAGAAGGCGGCTATCTACAAGCCAGGAAGAGAACCCTCATCAGACACTGAATCTGCTGGCACCTTCATCTTGGACCTTCCAGCCTCCATACAACTGTGAGAAATAATGTCTGTTATTCAAGCCACACAGTCTATGGTATCTTGGTATAGCAGCCCAAGCAGACTAAGACACACACAAATGTACAAACGGTGGTTTGCTGAGGAAAGAAATAACTCGTTCCAGCCCTGAGGGGCTGGTCTCTAAAGACAGCTCAGACCTGGACAGAGGCTCACCTGGGGTGCTGGGGCCATGGGCCGAGGGCTGCTCTTCCCTTTGAGACTCCACGCTCTGTGGAGAATCTTCCCCTGGAGCTCCACGGCCCGTTCCTGGGGCCTGCTTGTTGCCACGGATGTTGTGCATCGTGTTTCTGAAAGGAGACAAGAACAGAGGAGCACACAGCTGACAGCCCTGTGTCCCTCTGCCCTTCCTTCTGCCCCTGCTGGAGCTCAAGCTTCATCCTGACACTCCACCATCCTCACCAGTGGTCTCCCAGACTCCAGGCACCTTACAGACACATCCCCACGCACGCCACTCCCAATCTCCCTTACCCTTCTCCTTCGCACTTACCACCTTCCACATACTATATGGCTTATAAGCAATATATGCTTGACTCCTTCACCCTCAACCCTGCTGCTGGAATATAAGCTCCATGAGGGCAGGGATGCTTGTCTGTTCCATTCACTGATGCATCTAGAATGCCTAGAACAGTGCCAACATATGGAAGGTGCTTAATACGAATGTGTTGAATGAATGTTAAATGGACTTGCTGATCTAACTTCCCCAAAACTTTCATCTGGTTTCATAACTATTTTGCTCAAAACCTCCCTACTTCGGCTGAGATCAGTTGCAGACATCTCCTGGTGTTCTTCCCTCTTGCTCTCTTTGCCTACTTAGATCTGTCCTCTCTGCAGCCTTCCCTGACTATCTCACATCCTCCAAGGAGCTTACTGCACCTCGGGTCCCCTCCTACTGTGGGAGCTTTACTGTCCTCTCAATAAATACTGCTTTCTAAACAAAACAAAACAAAACAAAACAAAACTGGGCACTAACACACCTGCATGTCTGAAAGGCCAGGTGAAACTAAAGTAAATCAGCTAGACTCAGATGTATGAAAATGAAATGTTTATTATTATATTATGTATATTATTACATTATATGTATTATTATATGATACTGATTTCAGAAGGGGTATGTTTGTAGCATTATTCTAGTGAATGGTAACCAAGCTGTAAGTTTGCACAGGGATTAGTTGCTGATACCAGAAACCTAGAGTCTAGGATGCAAGAGAGGAAAGAAAACAAGATCCTGGACCCACACAACATGACACTGGGTTGCATGTGCCAGAGATCAGGTTCAATACAAGTTTGCCTTTTTTTTTTTGAGTTGGAGTCTTACTCTGTCACTCAAACTGGAGTGCAGTGGCCGCTCCCAGTCACTGCAGCCTCGACCTGCTGAGCTCTGGCGATCCTTCTGCCTCAGCCTTCCAAGTAGCTGGAACTACAGGCACGCACTATCATGCCCAGCTAATTTTTGATTTATTGTAGAAATGAGGTCTCACCAAGTTGCCCAGGCGGATCTTGAACCCATGGGCTCAGGTAATCCATTCACCTGGGCCCCTCAAAGCAATGGGATTACAGGCTGAGCCACAGAACCTGGCCACATGTTTGCTTTATAGGAAGTAGGTAGCATTGAAGGCTAGCCTAAGATCCACAGAGAAATGAATGATAAACTGGATGAAAACAGAGCTCAACTGAGTTTCTTTTCCCATGCAAAGAGGTAAAAGTAGACATATTCCAAGATTAATAGCAAGGAAGACAAAATGATTAAGAGTTCACTATGGGGCCGGGCATGGTGGCTCATGCCTATAATCCCAGCACTTTGGGAGGCAGAGGTGACAGGACTGACTGAGCCCATGGGTTTGAGACCAGACTAGGCAACTTGGTGAGACCCCATCTCTACGAAAAATCAAAAAATTAGCCGGGCATGGTAGCATGTGCCTGTAGTTCCAGTTACTTGAAAGGCTGAGGCGGAAGGATTGCCTGAACCCAGCAGATCGAGGCTACGGTGGCCATGAGCTTGCCACTGCACTCCAGCCTGGGCGACAGAGTGAAACTCCTAGCAAAAAAAAAAGTTTACTATGTCAGTGTGTTTCAGACTATAGGCTATGACCCACTGGTGGATTGTAAATCAGTACCATGACCAGCCTCTAAAAATGAAATAGAAAATATAAGTGTGCATTTCACTTAATAAACATTAATACTTTGTGAATTACATATACACGTAGTGAGCTTAAGCAAAAAATGTATTTCTTACTGTGGTCATGACCAACAGTTTGAAAAACACTGTACTCAGAGGGTATTTACTTAACAGGCAGCTTTACTGTGGTAAAAAATGCAGAAGTGAAAGTTTATAGACCTGTGTTGGAGATCTGCCTTTGTTATACAATCCTTATGTGCAATGTATACTTCTAGCAATACGGTGGACAAATTACTCTGAAAAACCCTCACTCCACAAAGATCAAAACATATTTTTAAAATACCTAGCTTAAGACCCAGTCAAGGAAGGTGACTCCAGGAACTAAACATGAAAAAGGACACGAAACTCAAATGGGAAGTAAGGAGACAGATACATGTATAACTTAGATTATTGTTCAGTAAATATTCACCCCCTCTCTCACACCTCCACGGGAGCAGCTTACTTCCCCCTCTTCCTCTTGACTTTGGGTGTGGCCATGTGGCTGGCTTTGGCCAACTTCACATTAGCATATATGGTATAAACACAGGCTTCAAATTTGCTTGCATGTAGGGTGTGACTTGTACTCCTGCTTTTCATTATGGGAAGAACGTGCCTCTGGTAGCTACTTGTCCATGGAAGATAAGAAACACCTAGGGGTATACCTAGATCCTACCGACAGCTTGGGGCCAGGACTATGTGAACCAAATGTAAATCAGTTAGACTGAGATGTGTGAAAATGAAATGTTTATTATTACACGACACTGAATTCAGAAGTGATTTGTTTGCAGCATTATTATTATTATTATCATTATTTTTGAGTCAGAGTCTCACTCTATTGCCCAGACTAGAGTGCAGTGGCACGCTCACGGCCACCATGGCCTTGACCTGCTGGGCTGGGCTCAGGCAACCTTTCCTCAGCCTTCCAAGAAGCTGGAACTACAGGCATGCGCCACCATACCCGGTTAACTTTTTGATTTATTGTACAGGCGAGGTCTCGCCAAGTTGCCCAGGCTGGTCTCGAACCCCTGGGCCCAGGCAATCCTCTCACCTTGGCCTCCCAAAGTGCTGGGATTACAGGCTCGAGCCACCATGCCCAGCTGCAGCACTATTATATTGAACGTTAACTAGGATATAAGATTGCACAGGGATTAACTGCTGATACCAGAAACCTAGAGCCTAAGCTTCAACGGAGGAAAGAAAACAAGATCGTGGCCCCACAAAACGTAAGAATTGAAATACCTACACAAAGCTGAAACTCTTGAAGGCCTATACCCTCTGTGAAGAGATGGGTTGAAAAAAATGCCTGTTGGTGGATGTGGTGGCTCACTGTAATCCCAGCACTTTGGGAAGTGGAGGTGAGAGGATTGCCTGAGCCCAGGGATTTTGGGACCAGCCGGAGCAACTTGGCAAGACCTTGTCTCTACAATAAACAAAAAAAAATTAGCTGGGCTTGATGGCATGCACCAGTAGTTCCAGCTACTTGGAAGGCTGAGGTGGAAGGATCACCTGTGCCCAGCAGGTTGAGGCTGCAGTGACTGTGAGTATGCCACTGCACTCTAGCCTAAGCAACAGAGTAAGATTCTGACTCAAAAAATAAAAATAAAAAAAAGCCTGTTGGCAACATTGACATGAGGAAATTCTGGGTAAAGACTCTGTCAAACAACAAAAAAAATGTCTTAGCCAGGTATGGTAGCACACATCTATAGCCCCAGCTACTCAGGAGGCTGAGGCAGGAGGATAGCTTCAGCCCAGGAGTTCTGATCATGCCACTGCACTCTAGCTTGGGAGACAAAATGAGACTCCATCTTAAAAAAAAAAAATTCTCCTCTCAAAACTTGAAACCACAGAGCTGCCTTCATGTGCATGTGGGGTTTATGTTTATATTAGTAAGAAATTTCAAACCAAGGCATTAAATTAAAATGGTCCCAGGTTGGTCACACCTCTAGGTTAACATATATTCTCTATACTGGGACATACCTCAATCCATGCTTCTCAGTATCTCCATAAGTAAAGATCAAGCAAAGCTGAACACACAATATAACATTACTAAACACTCCAGAAAACAAGACACTGTGAATGGAAGGCAGAACAACAGCAAACAGCATAACTAGGACTTCAAATATTAGAATTACTAGATAAGGATTATAAAATAATGATAACAGCTGGGCATGGTAGTACATGCTTGTAGTCAGCTACTTGGGAGGCTGAGGTGAGAGGATCACTTGAGCCCAGGAGTTTGAGACCTGAGAACCCAATTAAAAAAAAAAAAAAAACTTTTAAAAACACTACATAATAGCCAGGCGCGGTGGCTTACACCTATAATCTCAGCACTTTGGGAGGTCAAGGTGACAGGACTACCTGAGCCCATGGGTTTGAGACCAGCCTAGGCAACTTGGTGAGACCTCATCTCTACAATAAATCAAAAAATTAGTCGGGCATGGTGGTACATGCCTGTAGCTCCATCTACTTGGAAAGCTGAGGCAGAAGGATCACCTGAGCCCAGCAGGTCGAGGCTGCAGTGGCTGAGCATGCCACTGCACTCCAGCCTGGGTGACAGACTGAGACTCCAACTCAAAAAAATAAAAACAAAAGAACACTACATATTAATTAAGAAATACAACATGAAATCTTTAGACCAAGGAGTATAAAAATAACTAGGTATAGTTGAAAGAGAATCAAATAGAATTTATAGAAATGTAAACTATAATCATAATATATAAATATATTTTATATAAATATAAAGTACAATGATTGAACAGCAGATTAGACATAAATAATGGGAAAAACCGATGGACTGAAAGATGTAAATAAATTCCTCAGTATTCAGCAAAGAGTCAGAGATAACAAATATCACAGAGCGGTTAAGGGAGACAGAGAGCAACCAAACGGTCTGACTGTGCAATGCTTCTCAACTTCAGTGGCTTAAGCATCACCAGAAGATCATGGGTTTCATGTACCACAAGCCGCATGAGTGGGAGGGGCCTCAAGGGCACATTCTACAGCCAGAGGCACTGGCTGGGTGGGGTGGCCATCATGACTGCCCACATTTTTCCTTGTCCAGGAACTGCAGCCTCCTCAACATGTCCCAGGGTTAACAAGCAGTTATTCCTAGGGCATGGAAGGGCACACATAATCCCAGCTGTAGGGAAGCACCAGCCTTCTAAACTCGAGCACACATCTCCTCTGGGGACAGGGAACTTGCTTCCTTCTGAAGTAGTAATCACCACTCAGCTAAGCCACTGTGCTTGGGAGAAGCATTCCCAGTTTATAAATGTATCAACCTAGGCCAGGCGCAGTGGCTCACACCTATAATCCCAGCACTTTGGGAGGCTGAGGTGAGAGGATTGTCTGAGCTCACAGGTTCGAGACTAGCCTGGGCAACTTGGCAAGACCTCATCTCTACAATAAATCCAAAAATTAGTTGGGCATGGGGGTGTATGCCTGTACTTCCAGCTACTTGGAAGGCTGAGGTGGAAGGATCACCTGAGCCCAGCAGGTCGAGGCTGCAGTGGCCAGAAGTGTGCCATTGCACTCCAGCCTCGGCAACAAAGTGAGACTTCAACTCAAAAAATAAAAAAAAAATAAATAAATGTATCAACTTTGTTTGGAGCAGTACATAGACCACTTTCTGTTTAGGTTTAACTCCAGATTTGAAAGGCCCAGCCACAGCACAGGCCACAAAGACTTGCTCTGGAAGGATTACCTTGGATGAGCCAAGTACCATCCTTGAACCTCTGTTTCCTCATGTGCAATGGGGATGATGAACATATCAACAACGAACACCGGTTGGGCCCTTCTGTGGCCAAGTTCTCTGCTATACACTATAATGCCCTTCACTGATTTAATCCTCACAATAGCCCGATGAAGTAAGTACTATTATCATCCCCATTGGGCAGAGAGAATTGAGATTCAGAGAGGATGAGTAACCAAAACCACAAAGCTAGTAAGTGGTGGGGCTGAGCACCAGACCTGGATGTCCCTGCAGCTCCATGGTTTCAGAACTTGACCATGTTATGACACCACTTTACAGGTGTGTCCAGAAAACTCAACAGAACATAACACACCTAGCACCGTGCTCAGGAAGCTCCCTATTCCCTTCCCCTGAGCATGACCAGGGCTCACGGCAGCACCAACAGCAAGCTCTAAGACCAGCCAGGGGGAAAGGGGTGAGGACATGAAGGCAGCATTGACCACCAAGTCGTCTGGGGCTCTCAGCAGCCCAGGACTCTTCTCTTGCAGCATTGCCTGGCATTTTCTGTGGGTTATTACAAATGGCAGGAGGGAAGTGACCGACTGATCCTCTGAAACTTCCTTCCTTTCTTGGTCTCTGCATTTTCTCTGTTCCGCTTCTGCTGCTGTGGCCTCCATCAGGCACAGACTCGGCTTAGTCTTGGTGAGACTGTCCTGAGTGCATGCTGGCTAGACGACTGGACTTCTCAGGCCTCCTCTCGGCCCGACAAGCTCCCAGTGCACCCCATTCCCCTCAGCTCCTTCTAAGGAGTGATCCCCTGTAGGGTGTCCTCCTCGTCCACTTACCGTGGGGGGTTCAACCACGCTCTATATCCCTCAAGCCTCTTTCTCCAGCTCAGATCTCTCTCCTCGGCTCCAGACCCTTCCATTCAAATGTCTGTGGGGTAGCTCTACCTCCAGCCTGCAGGCTCCAGAGAGCACTGATGGTCTTTTCCCTAAAACCTGCTTCTCTCCTGGGAAGGCCATCATCATCCTCCCAATCATCCAAGCAAATTCAAATACTAAACTGGCAGAGGGAAATGCTGTGCCTGATTCACACAGAGCCAGGGGTCCCTAATCCAAGTCCAGTGAGCAATCTATTCTGCCTTATAAGAGGTCCCAGTTTATCTAAAGCCCATGCAGAAAATAAGCACCCAAACAGGATCAGTATTGGGTATTACTTGAATTTTTGAACTTCTCAATTCCTTCACCTGGAGCATCAGAAATAGCAGCTAATATTTCTTACATCTTAAGACTGTCAAGCACAGTTCTAAATAAGTTTGCAAGCATTAGGCCTTTTAAGCCCTGTGCTAAGCTGATAAGGCAAGTACTGTTGTAGGTACATTTAGCAGCAAGGTAAGTGACACACTGAGAAACAACCTGCAAATGGCAGCGCAGCCCACGACTGATGGAGCCAGGATACAAACCCAGGCAGTTTGGCTCCAAAGTCCAGGCTGTCCTGCTACCTTCTCATAAGTATTTAGAAACAAAGCCTGACAATAGGAACATGTATACAGAACACATTATTCAATGAAAAAAGTAGTGGAGATATGACTGACACAATAAACTGCACGTGTTAAAAGTGAATAAGCTGACACATTTGACACGTATAAGACATGTGTGAAACGATCACTACATTCTATTTAATATGATCTCAACTATGCCTACATGTATACATAAAAGGTAGAGGAAAGAGATGTAACGCTAAGAATGTTTGGGTGACAGAATTATAGGCAATAAAAAAAAATTGTAGCCAGGCATGATGGCTCACTCTTTTTTTTTTTTTTTTTTTTGAGTTGGAGTCTCACTGTTGCCCAGACTGGAGTGCAGAGGCCGCTCCTGGCCACCGCAGCCTCGACCTGCTGGGCTCCAGCGGTCCTTCTGCCTCAGCCTTCCGAGTAGCCGGAATTACAGGCACGCGCTACCACGCCCGGCTGATTTTTTTAATTTATTGTAGAGATGAGGTCTCACCAAGTTGCCCAGGCGGGTCTCGAACCCTCGGGCTCAGGCAATCCACTCACCTCAGCCTCCCAAAGGAGCGGGATTACAGGCTGAGCCACCG
>CAUYQG010090945.1:0-13260 GCA_963574415.1 Tarsius wallacei | reverse complement strand
AGGCTGGTCTTGAATCCCCGGGCTCCGGCAATCCTCTCGCCTTGGCCTCCCAAAGTGCTGGGATTTCAGGCTGAGCCACCACACCCAGCCTAATTTTTTATTTATTGTAAAGACGATGTCTTGCCAAGTTTCCCTGGCTGGTCTTGAACCCGCAGGCTCAGGCAATCCACTCACCTCGGCCTCCCAAAGTGCTGGGATTACAGACTGAGCCACCAAGCCTGGCCTTTTGTAAAAATTTTTCCTAGGAAGAAAGCTTAGATCTGTGCCCAGGATTTATTGTCAAAAAGTAGGGCAAGAGGGAAAAGAAAATAAAATTCTATTTGTGTTACAATTTCCATTATAACTCTTCCAAGACTGGCCCTTTCTAATCAGATCAGAGTTTAAATCATTTTAATTTGTGTCACATGCACTCTATGTTTTATATTCTGGCATTTGATCCCTGAAGCCTACTTACCCTCTCTTTCCCTCCATTTTAAAACACCAGAACCAGGTCACAACAAACTTCAAAAGATACAAAAAATAAAATTGTATGATTTGGAGATCTATATCCTTAGCCATGACTTTTTTTTACTGGGATCCAGATCTCTCTACATATTTTTTGAGTCTGAGTCTCACTGTTGCCCAGGCTGGAGTGCAGTGGCATGCTCAAGGCCGCAGCAGCCTCGACCTACTGGGCTCAAGTGATGCTTCCACTTTGGCCTTTCAAGTAGCTGGAACTACAGGCATGTACCATCATGCCCGGCTAATTTTTCTTGATTTATTGTGGAGATGAAGTCCCGCCAAGTTACCCAGGCTGCTCTCGAACTCATGGACTCAGGCAATCCTCTCACCTTGGCCTCCCAATGTGCTGGGATTATAGGCATGAGCCACCGCGCCTGGCCTCAGAGCTATATTTTCAATTCCAAATCATACAATTTTATTTTTTATATTTTTTGAAGTTTGTTGTGATCTGCTTCCAGTGTTTTAAAATGGGGGGGAAGAGGGTGAGTAGGCTTCAGGGGTCAAATGCCACCTACAAGAGGTGCTTGTGAGCAGACCCTTAAGTAATTTTAAACATCTGTTAATATCCATCAACTCATGAATTTATCTTTCTTCTATAGAAATGATAGTATCTTCTGACTCCGCAACCCATCCATGCTTCTCTAAACATGAGATGGGAAAGAGAAAGAAAACTAACATTTGTTGAACCCTTTCAACCACTTCCAAATTAATTTGCTCATTCTACAAATATCTGTTGGGCTTCTGCTACATTCTAGTCTCTGTAATAGGCACGACCAGAAATAAAGACAATCCCAAAGAAGATATGGTCATTAAACAAAATATTATACACAAAACAATGCATCATATGAGATACATGCTATGAAGGAAAAGTACAATGAGTATGTGTAACGGGAACATATAACTTGATCTAAACTAGTCTGGTCTTCAAAATTCTCTGAGAAAATGATACATAAAGCTTGAAACCTGAAAGATGAGGTATAGCCATCTAGGCAGGAATTATATCTTCACAGATAAGATAGAGAAGATAAAGTCAATAAAGAAGACTGAGAAGGAACATCCAGTGAGGGAGGAAATACAGGAGAATGTGGAGTCAAAAAAGCTGAAATAACAGGGTATTTCCAAAGAAAAGGAGGGCAGTACTCTAGGTCAAATGTCCCTTGGAGCTCAAATCAGTTCAGAGAGAAGAGGGTCCATTAAATTCAACTGACAAGGAGATGACTGGACCCTGAGGCAAAAGGGAGAGAACAGGACTTTGAAACCGGAGGACTTCATCTACTACCCAAGAAGAAGGAGGAGAGATGTGTTGTTGACAGGTTTATTATTATGAGAGAGTTCCTTCCAATGACTTACTTTCTCAGTGAAGGATAAAATGAAGTCATCAGTTACAGGGCATGAGGGGCTAAGCTAAGAGAAACAGGATGTGGGCATGTGAGAAAAGAAAGTATAAAGCAGTTACTTCATTTGTGGAAAGGCAAACTTTCTGGTAGATAGAATTGTCTGGCAATGTTGATTGCCTATTTGAATTTTCTAACTTGAAGTGAAACCTGTCACCCCAGTTGAGTAATTTTCTTTGCCAACTAGAGTTCGGAATTTGCCAGATGAGTATGGCAAAAGAAGGCAAAGGAATTGAGAGTATTTTCAAGGGAATTATTATGGTAGACCATGAAACTTCAGGTGCACAAGAAAGCTAGGGGCTGAATAGTAAGAGAGTGTCAGTTGATGAGTACGTAGCCTCAATGGGGTTAAAACAAATTAGCAGCGATGATACTAGAACAAATCAGAGGGATTGAAAAGAGGTAGTAGGCAAGAGTGGGATTCTTGAAATTAAGATTACAAAATTAACACCACTGCTAAAAGGCAAGGTCAGAATTGCTGTGGAAATGAATGAATGGGTAGAATAGAGAAGCAAGTTAGTCAAGTGAAGAAATCAATGCATTAAATACATCATTTACTTTATCATCACAGTCATCAAAATGGCAACAGAGATGGATATCATTGTGGAATTCGGTCAGGTAGCACTTAAATGGAAGATGGGCAACATACCACTTGGCCTTCTAGAAGGTCAATTCCATTATCTTTGTAGAAACAAGATGACAAAGCATACCAAGATTCTACCTTTTGGACCACATTCCCTCTTCCCAAAATTGCAAATTATTAAATGGACACTTCACAAAAAAATCTATGCAGTTGTATTGTTCCTCATTAAATAAACAAGCAAAAACAAGAACTCTAGAGTCCTGATGTCTACGATGAAGGGAAAAACAACAACAACAATACAACTCCTGCTTGATCAGAAACCAAGAACTATATCCAATCTGGAACTATATTAAAAAGGTTAGAATTTAGAAATCATATTGGTATTATGTTCCTACAAGGGTACACTTTTACACAATGAAAAAGAATTAAATGATGCGCAAAACTAAATGGACCAATCTCAAAAACATTACAGTAAGCAAAAGCAGCCAGTCACAAAGAGTATATATTGTACACTTCCGTTTACATTAAGTTGAATAATGGACAATATTCATCTATGGTAATGAAAATCTGACCGTTTTTGCTGCAGGGTAGCATGGGTGATTGGGCTCAAAGGGGGCTCCAGGGGTGATGGAAGTGTTCTTTATCTTGATCTGAATAGTTACATGAGTATAAATATTTGTCAAAATTCAGTGCAGCATACACTTAAGATTGGTGCATTTTACTGTAAATAAGTTTCACCTTAATAAAGTCCCATTAGCATAAAAATGTGTATATTTCTAACATTTTTCCATAAAATGAAGTATGTCATGACTTAGCAGCCCTTCGTTATGTAGTTAAAATACTTATTTCCTCAACCTATACATAGGGCAAAGGATATATTAAATTTTGTTTTGGATTAGGGCAGTATATGGAAAATGTGATGAAGCTGACTGGTGAACCCAGGTAACAGAATAAGGCTTTAAAAAGCAAAAGTTACATTTGCTCAACTTAGCTCTAAAAACAAACCTCAAATATTGTAATAAAGGACTCAATTCATAGTGATTTACACTTTGTAAAAGGGAATTGCTTAAGATTGAGAGGACTAACACTATATTAATAAGAGAAGGAAATTCAGTTTATTCCTTTAGGATTTATGTCTTTGGAAAATTTTAAGTAAACTGCTTTTCACAAGAGTTCTGGATCTAAGAGTTATTCAGGATTTCCAAAATATATAAACAGTCAATGCAATTTTGCCTGTTTTCCCTCATGACATCTGAAGTGTTGTGTTTTATGATATACTCTAAATAAGCCAGTTACTAAAAACACAAAACAGGTTTCACAGCTGTTAGAAGGTCACATGTCCACTCAATGCCAAGCACACAGAAAGGAGGTGGAAGAAAAGGGAGTGAAGTCACCTGTGCACTCCATCATTCCATGTCCTTGGCATATAGCATGCCTGATACAAGTATGTGTCTGTGACATTTTTTATTGTTACACAGATGTACGTATTTTCTGGGTACATGTGATATTTTTGATATATTCATATCATGTGTAAAAATCATATCAGTGTAATTGGGTTATTCATCACCTTAAATATTTATCTTTTTTTATACTAGGAACATGTGAATTACTGTCTTTTAGCTATTTTGAAATGTACAATAAGTTATTGTTAACTATACTCACCATACTGAGCCATCAAACACGAGGTCTTAATCCTTGTATCTATATATTTGTACCCATTAATCATCCTTTCTTCATTTCTTCCTCCCACCTACTGCTCCTGGCTTCTGGTAACCACCAATCTACTCCCTACATTCATGAGATCCACTATTTTATAGCTCCCACATATGAGTGAGAATGTGTGATATCTATCTTTTTGTTCCTGGCTTATTTCAGTAAACAGAATGACCTCCAGTTTCATCCATGTTGCTACAAATGACAGAATTTCTTTTTTTTTTTTTTGCGTTGGAGCCTCACTCCGTCACCCAGACTGGAAGTGCAGCGGCCGCTCCCAGCCACCGCAGCCTCGACCTGCTGGGCTCCGGCAATCCTTCCGCCTCAGCCTTCCAAGTAGCTGGAATTACAGGCACGCGCCACCATGCCTGGCTAATTTTTGATTTATTGTAGAGATGAGGTCTTGCCAAGTTGCCCAGGCAGGTCTCTAACTCGTGGGCTCAGGCAATCCACTCACCTCGGCCTCCCACAGCACGGGATTACAGGCTGAGCCACCGAGCCCAGCTGATTTCATTATTTTTATGACTGAATAACATTATAATTATATTTATATATTTTATATTTTTATTTTATAAATTTATATATATGTATATAATATATATAAATATAGGTATATATAATATAATAATACCACATTTTCTTTATCCATTCATCCATATAGTAGTTCTATTTTCAGATTTTTGAAGACCCTCCTTACTGTTTTCCATAGTGACTATACTAACTTACATTCCCACCAACAGTGTATAAAAGTTCCTTTTTCTCCACACCCTGGCCAGCATTCATTATTCCTTGCTTTGTTTTGCTTGTTTTTGGTTTTTTTGATTAAAAAAACTTCTAGGCTCAGCATTTTGGGAGGTGGAGGCAAGAGGATTGCCTGAGCCCAGGGGTTCGAGACCAGCCTGGGCAACTTAGCAAGACCTCGTCTCTATAGTAAATCAAAAAATTAGCAGTGTGTGGCTGTACACACATGTAGTCCCAGCTACTCAGAAGACTGAGGCGGAAGCATCGCCTGAGCCCAGCAGGCTGTGGTAGCCATGAGTATGCCACTGAACTCCAGCCTGGATGACAGAGTGAAACTTCAACTTAGTTTTTTTTTTAAAAAGGCATTGTAACTGGGGTGAAACAGCATTTCATGATTTTGATTTGTCCTTCCCTGACAATTGAACACTTTTTTCATATACCTGTTGGCCATTTATATCTTCTTTTAAGAAATGTCTATTCAAATCTTTTGTTCATATTTTTAATGTTATAAAACAAAGTTTATTAGCACTAAGAAGAGAAGAAAAAATGAAGATTCATGGCAAAAAGACCTGCCATGGACAACTTCCTCAAAAAAAAAAAAAAAAACTCTTCTGCCCATTTTTAATTAGATTATTTGTTGATGTTGTTTTGGGGGTTTTGTATTTTATTTTATTTTATTGCTATTGATTTGTATGACTTACTTATATCTTCTGGTTATTAAGCCCTTGTCAGATAAGTAGTTTGCAAATACTTTCTCCCATTCTGTGGGTTGTCTCTTTGTTGATTGTTTCCTTTGCTTTGCAGAAGATTTTAGCTTGATTGCCTGTAACATTTTTGATGAATGGTTGGATGGATAGGCTAAAACCAAAGTTTTAGTACTAGAGATGTAGAAAAACAATGGTGCCACATACTAAAGAAGAAAGTCGTTGCTGAGCACAGTGACTCATGCCTGCAATCTCAACAATATGGGAAGCCAAGGCAGGAGGATTGCTTGAGGCCAGGAGTTCAAGACACATCTGAGAACATAGCAAGACCTCATCTCTACAAAAAAAAAAGGAAGAAAATTAGCTAGGTGTTGTGGTGCATGCCTGTAGTCCCAGCTACTTGGGAGGGTGAGGTGGGAGGATCACCTGAGCCCATGAGTTCGAAGCTATGGTGAAATGTGATTGAGCTACTGCACTCCAGCCTGGGTGACAGAAAGAAACTGGAAGGAAGGAAGGAAGGAAAAAAGGAAGGAAGAAAGGGAGGGAAGGAGGAAGTAAGGGAGGGAGGGAGGAGAAAGTAAGTTACATGAAGGAAATTGTTAATAAAAAGATTACTGTAGTTATTAAATATGTTATATTTGAAGTACCAATAGGCTACCCAAGTATAATGTTACTGGAGGGAAATGCAGTACTCTGAGTGATTACAATTAGAGACAGAAAAGTAGTCATTAAGCCTATGCAGCTGGTTGAACTCCAATAGGAAGAAATCATCATGAGGAGAGATGAAGAGAGGCCAGGCACATAGCCGTGGGGAGTGCCCACAACTGAGGGACAACAGAGAATAATGAGGACAATTTGGGTAACACCTCAAGGAAGAGAATATCCAGGAAGGAGAACCAGAGGAAAGTATCAATTGCTGCAAAGTCATGGGGAAAAAAACCCTACAGTTGTAAGCTATTATATAGTTACAAAAATACTATTTACCCTGATATTTTTTCTAATAAAGTATAGAAGTCATCCCAAGTACAGCCTCTATAGTCAGTAAACATATGCACCAAAAAAAATAAACTTAATTCCTTCCCAAAATTGGTAAGAAGTCAAATGGGAGAAAAGAAGTTTAGAGAAAGAAAGAGAGAATGGGTCTATATTACCCAAGCTAAGCAGAGGCCATCTCAACAAAAGAGGGCAGCTAGGTAGCCACTGGCACCAGGAATTGCCAAGCACTCAGCAGCTGCCCAGAGGAGCCTCTCTGGAACATCCTTGAACCAGGACTAGGAAGAGGCTAGTGCGAATTATGGGACAGTATCTAACTTGGGGGACACTGCTAATGTTTTATTAATTTAAAGATATATCAAAAGGGAGCTCAGAAGTCAATACAATCTGATGTTATAGTAGGAAACAGACCCAAAGAAGTAATTTGGTAATGCTCCCACTGCAATTAGTATCAGAATTTACCAACTCTATCTCCTCTCTGGAGAAATTTGTGTTTTTCAAATGCAAAATCTCAAAAATTGGTCACCATCACAAAGTAGAAAACTGGGGAATTATTTAATAAGAAACATACATTTTCATTAAAACATTTGTATCTGCTTTAATCTTCTGTGTGCTGATAGACCAAGGAATTCAGAATTCAGTGGAATAGACCTAACACTGTTTTCTGTCATATCCCACGCCACACAGGATGCATTCCTAATTACAATAGTAGATTTGCAGCAGTAAAACACACTCACAAATTGGAAGCTGCTCAGATACAGTCATTACCTCAAAACAACAACAAAAAAGAAAACTATTAAGCTTTGAGGCGAAAAATAACTAGAGTGAAAGAATTTCTGCTCCAAATTCCAGACAAAAACAGCTTGACACTTTGGAAAGAGGTCATTACGTGGGTTACAATGTTTTTGTGCCTTCCTCATTTCCTGTTTTATCATGATCAACCTCAGCTGTTACATTCTTCCAAAGTATACAATTTGAGTGTGAACAAATTATATCTTCTTTTCAGGACATGTGAATATGTTAGTGGTTTTTGTTGTTGTTTTTGGTTTTTTGGGTTTTTTTGTTTTGTTTTTTTTCACAAACAGAATGAGCTTTGGGTTCTGCCTATTAGTTTGTGTTCATTACTCCCATTTTACCAGCGAGCAGGAAAACATTTTTAAAAGAGGAACAGTAAATACTGACTCCAAGAACATTTGTTCTAGGTAATTTTACATGTTGAATTGGGTTATTTTGTTTGTTTATAAATTGTTTATAGTGTTGTTGACAAGTCTTCATCTCTCTTTCACACACTGAAGTGCTATGTTATTCTAACCATAACTTCTGGACATAGTGGTAACATAAATGTGCCCTTGGCCAGGAATTTTGACTCACCAATTGCAGTTTTATACAAATGAGCTTTTTAATTCGTGTTGAGAAAACATAATAGAAGAAGTGGTCCATAAACTAGTACCACTGCCGGATACCAAAGATTTCCAACTGATTTCATGACAGTGAAAAACATTCTCATTTACATCAAATGGGTAACGAAATAATTCCACATAATAATTTTATGTAAAATAATTTTAATTAATTTATGCTTTTAATAAGATAAATGTTTATTGAGACACCTTTGGTAGACATTGCCTCAGGTCAAACACATGTCACCCTGATAAGATTCAGTGGAAGTCAACATTGAAAATGATCCCAATCTAATGAAATTGATATTTCAGTCGGGCTCGGTGGCTCTGCCTGTAATCTGAGGTGAGTGGATTGCCTGAGCCCGCGGGTTCGAGACCCGCCTGGGCAACTTGGCGAGACCTCATCTCTACAATAAATCAAAAAAATTAGCCAGGTGTGGTAGCGCACACCTGTAGTTCCAGCTACTTGGAAGGCTGAGGCAGAAGGATCGCTGAAGCCCAGCAAGTCAAGGCTGTGGTGGCCGGGAGCGTGCCACTGCACTCTAGTCTGGGTGACAGAGTGAGACCCCAACTCAAAAAAAAAAAAAAAAGAAATTGATATTTCAAGCTTATTTACAACTTAATGAAATATATATCTTATTTCCACATTAAATATGCCTTACAGCCGGGCTCGGTGGCTCAGCCTATAATCCCACGCTTTGGGAGGCTGAGGTGAGTGGATTGCCTGAGTACGTGGGTTCAAGACCCACTTGGGCAACTTGGCAAGACCTCATCTCTACGACAAATCAAAAAATCAGTTGAGTGTGGTAGCGCGCACCTGTAGTTCCAGCTACTTGGAAGGCTGAGGCAAAAGGATCGCTGGAGCCCAGCAGGTTGAGGCTGCAGTGGCCAGGAGCGGTCACTGCACTCCAGTCTGGGTGACAGAGTGAGACTCCAACTCAAAAAAAAAAAAAAAAAAGATGCCTTACATGGTAGGACATATAGCCGGGCTCGGTGGCTCAGCCTGTAATCCTGCGCCTTTGAGAGGCTGAGGTGAGTGGATTGCCTGAGCCCGCGGGTTTGAGACCCGCCTGGGCAACTTGGCGAGACCTCATCTCTACAATAAATAGAAAAAATCAGCCGTGCGTGGTAGCGCGCCTGTAATTCCGGCTACTTGGAAGGCTGAGGCAGAAGGATCACGGGAGCCCAACAGGTCGAGGCTGCGGTGGCCGGGAGCGGCCACTGCACTCCAGTCTGGGCGACAGAGTGAGACTCCAACTCAAAAAAAAACAAAAACAAAAAAACAAGGTAGGACATATTAACCAAAATTAGTATAAATTACTAGAGGAAAGTGAAATAGAAGAAAGATATAGTAACGAATTGTAAATATAATATTCTTTTAGAAACAAAAGCAGCATTAGTAACAAAAACTGAAAACAACCCAAAGATCTAGGAATATCAGAATGAATAAAGTATAGTACATTTAATTATAGAATACTATATAGCAATGAAAGTAAACTACTGCTATTCACAGCATAATGAAGAGCAAAGAAAGTCACATGCACAGAAAAAAGTACATACTGTAGCATTCCATTCATATAAAGTTTAAAATCAGGCACAAATAATCTATCATATTAGAATTCTGCCAGTTATTACCTTTGGGAAGAAAGAGGTGTAGTGATTTGGAAGCTTCTGGAGTGTTGGTAATGTTATATATCTTGGTCTGTTTAGTGGTTTAGAGAATGTTTACTTTGTGAAAATGAGTGTTTATGATTTGTGCACTTTTTCTGCATGCATGTCATAGTTTAGTGGTTTCTTTTATGGCAAGATGGAATAAATAGACTCCATCTTGTTTCTCCGACTAAACACAGTTATAAAACCAAAAAGAGTATATGAAGCAGCTAACCTAAGAACTCTGAAAAGTAAATACAGTCACAGCAGGAAGACTAGGGAAGAAAACCAGTACCACCAAGCTGATAGTGGGCTCATCATTTTTCCCCCTCTGGTATCCCCAGTTTGGTGTCAACACTGCCTGTCTGGAAGTGGGTACTGTGCAAAGAGTAATCCAGGAGAAGCTTTCTGGTACTAGCTTAAGAAGTGGAAAGTGTCTCTAACACTTCAATCTCTTATACTTCATCTCTCAAGTCAACCTGGGGCAGTGGTAACAGCAACAGCTGCTGCAAGAAAGGCCCTCAGGAGCCTTAAACACTGATGAAGGAGAACCTTCCTCTCTGATGGAGGACTTCTTGTTCCTAGAGATTGGGGCAAACCCTTATTGCTTTGTCTCTGTCTTCCCGCTACTTGGCCCCAGATGCAGGAGTAGTCACCAAAAGTGAATCACAGGAAGAAGTAAATAAAGCCTCAGCTTTCTGGCCAAAGGACCAAAAAAGAGAGTTCCAAGGAACTGAAGAGAGCCAGGGAGATCACAGAGAAGAAGGAGCTTGGGGAAAAAAATTTTGTAGAGTTGTTTATGAACTGCAGGACTCACCCTGGGCATGTATGAATCTGATATGAAACAATTTACCATAGATTTTGAAAACTGAACTATGGGGAAAATTATGGTTCTGATTTCATGCTGGTCACTGAATGGCACACACATGGGATATAGGAGATACTTCAGAGGCTTTGGAAATAGAACTGATATTGAAATCACGATTCACAGACTAGTCAAAATTTGCAGCCTAAATGTAACTAGGTTGATTCCTGCTAAGAGTAAAAATTAAAAATCAGCATTTTCTATAGGACTTTATTACATGATACTCAAAATGTCCAGGATTTAAGCCAAAATTACTTCATTGCACATGAGGAATTAGGAAAATTTCAACTTGTATAAGAAAAGACAATCAGATGACACTGATGTTGAAATTATCCAGCAATGACTTTAAGGTAGCTGTTATAAAAATGCCCCCAAAAGTAATGGCGAATACTCTTGAAATAAATTGAAAGATAGAAAATCTTAACAAAGAAATAAAAAATACAACAAAGAATCAAATGGAATTTTTAACTTTGAAAAATACAGTAACAAAAACTATTTGGATGTGCTCAAATGTTAGAATGGACATGAACAAGGAAAGAGTTAATGAACTTGAAGAGCGATCAATGGAAATTATTTAATCTAAACAAGAGAAAAAACGATTGGGGGAGAAAATGAACAGAGCCTCTGAAACCTATGGGACAATATTAAAAGATCTAACATTTCATGTCATCATAGAAGAAACTATGGTGTGAAAAGTAAGTATTTGAAGAAATAATTCCTAAGCACTTCTCAAAAGGTATAAATTAATACATTCAAGAAGAACAGTTAACCCTAAACAGGGTAAACTCAAAGAAATCAATGTCCAGCTATGTCATAATCAAACTGGTGAAACTAAAAACAAAGACAAAAACTTTGAAAGTAACTTAAGAAAACTGTTGTATTACTTTCAGAGGAATAATGATTTGAAAAACTGTCAATTTCCCATGAGAAATATTGAATCCAGAAATAAGCAAAATATTTTTAACGTACTAAATGAACTGCCAACCCAGAACTGTATATCCAGTGGAAATATCCTTTAGGACTAAAGGTGAAATTAAGACATTTTCAGGTGAAGAAAAACAGAGAATTTGTTGCCACCAGAACTGCTCCAAAAAAATGCTAAGGGAAATTGTTCGGACAGATGAGAAATAATATCAGAAGAAAGTCTGAACATTAGGAAAGAAGAAAGAACAATAGAAATTATAAACATTTGTATAAATATAGTATGATACTGTTCTCCTCTTGAGTTGTTTAAAACAATTTAATGGTTGAAATAAAAAATATAACATTATGTCATGAGGACATATACGAGCAGAAACCCAAATGAAGGGAATTATTTTTTGGAGGGTGGGCCCCTTGTGGTACAGGCTTCCCCCACTAGTTGAGCGTTCTAGGAACCCATCAGCATCAGAATACCAGCTAGCATTATTGTGAGAGGCTGCATTCCACTTCAGTGAATTTTCTTTTTGGAGATTCTTTCAACATGTTTGCCCATTTCACGATGGGTGACTTATAAGTGCACCTGCTCACACTTCGCTGAATGTTCAGTAGTTTTTGACCAAAACATCATGACCCCCATACACCATGCTCCCCATTCACCTGATCTCACCCTGAACATCTTCATTTTTGTTTCCCCAGATGAAAAAAGTGCTCAAATGGAAACATTTTGCTGATGTGGAAGAGATGAAACAAAAAAACAGCAGAAACACTAAAAGAGACCAAAATTGACGAGTTCAAAAACTGTTTTGAGTAGTGGAAAAAGAGTCTCGATAGGTGTATTGCATCAAGCGAAGAGTACTTTGAAGGTGACTGAAGTTTAAACGTATAAGAATAAATTAACATTTTTAATACACAGATTCTAAGGTTTTGGGGAGTCCTCCTCATATATCTCATGTATGTGGCAGAGAGAAAGACTCTGAATCCAAAAGAAAGAAATAGGAGTAAAAACCAGAGAAAACAAACAGAAAACAAATAAAATGGTAAATCTAAATACAAATATATTAATAATTACATTAAATGCAAATGTACTGGCTGGGCTGGGTGGCTCAGCCTGTAATCCCGCGCTTTGGGAGGTGGAGGTGAGTGGATTGCCTGAGCCCGTGGGTTCGAGACCCGCCCAGGCAACTTGGCGAGCCCTCATCTCTACAATAAAACAAAAAATGAGCCGGGCGTGGTAGCGCGCGCCTGTAGTTCCAGCTACTCGGAAGGCTGAGGCGGAAGGATCGCCGGAGCCCAGCAGGTCGAGGCTGCGGTGGCCGGGAGCGGCCACTGCACTCCAGTCTGGGTGATGGAGTGAGACTCCAACTCAAATAAATAAATAAATAAATAAATAAATGCAAATGTACCAATCAAAAATACAAAGATTGGCAGTATGAATTTAAAAAAGGACTCAACTATATGAAGTCTGCAAGAAATGTATTTAAAACACAATGATATAGATATGTTACAATTAGATAGCTAGAAAAAGATACATCCCACAAACAACTAATCAAAAGAAAACTGAGCCGGAATCGGTGGCTCAGCCTGTAATCCCCCGCTTTGGGAGGCTGAGGTGAGTGGATTGCCTGAGCCCACAGGTTCGCGACCCGCCTGGGCAACTTGGCGAGACCTCATCTCCACAATAAATCAAAAAATTAGCCGGGCGTGGTAGTGCATGCCTGTAGTTCCAGCTACTCGGAAGGCGGAGGCGGAAGGATCGCCGGGGCCCAGCAGGTCGAGGCTGCGGTGGCCGGGAGCGGCC
>CAUYQG010090944.1:0-21973 GCA_963574415.1 Tarsius wallacei | reverse complement strand
TCTGTGAAATGTGAGATCAAAGTTTAGATTTTAGGGTATTCTTGTCATGTTCCAGTTTTCAGGTGAAATGATTCCAATTTCTGTCTGTTCAGCAGTATCCTCATAGATGGCTCTTACTATTTTAAGGTATGTTCCATCTATGCCTAGATGTTTGAGGGTTTTTATCAAGAAGGGGTACTGGAATTTATTGAAAGGTTTCCCCACATCTAATGATGTGATCATGTAATTTATGTTTATTCATCGGTTAATGTATTTAATTATATTTATGGTCTTGTAAATGTTGAGCCAGCCCCAAATTCCAGAGATGAAGCCAAGTTGGTCATGGTGGATGATTTTAGAGATAGGTTGTGGGATCCTGTTTGCTAGAATTTTGTTGATAATTTTAGCATCTTTGTTCATCAATGGTATTGGCCTGTAGGTCTCTTTCTTTGTTTGATCTTTACCTGGTTTGGGTATCAATGTGATGTTAGCTTCATAAAAAGATTTAGAGAGAGTTACATCTTTCTTGATTGCCTGGAACACTTTCAGTAGGACTGGCATCAGTTCCGCCTTGTATGCTTTGTAGAATTCTGCTGGAAGTCTTCTGGTCCAGGACTTTTTTTCTTGTAGGTAGTTTTCTTATGATGTAGTCAATTTCCTGGGTTGTTATTTAGGGTCTAAAGTTCTTATGTCAATCTGGGGAGGTTGTGTGATGTCAGAAAGTCCTCCATTTCATTTAGGTTTTCAAGTTTGTTTTCATACAAGTATACATAGCTATCTCTGATAAACTTTTGTATTTCTTTGGGGTCAGTTGTGACTTGAACTCTTGCATTTCTAATTGTGTTTATTTGGGCTATTTCTCTCTTTTTCTTGGTCCGTCTAGCTAGGGGCCCATCAATCTTGTTTATCCTTTCAAAGAACCAGTTTTTTGTTTCACTGATTTTTTTGTATTATATTTTTGTCTCCTATGTCCCAAATTTGGGCTTTGATTTTGGTGATCTGGATTCTTTTGCTGAAGTTAGACTTTTGGTGGTCTTGCTTTTCCAGCTCCCTAAGGTGATTTGTGATCTTTCCATTTTCTTCATGTGTGTTTGTAGAGATATGAATTCCCCTCTTAGTACTGCTTTCATGCCATCCTGGAGATTTTGGTAAGATGTCCTCATGTATTTCCAGGAATCTTTTAATTCCTGTTTTGATTTTTCTGTTGACCCAGGAGTAGTTCAGCATCATGCTGTTTACTGTCCATGTCTTTGTGGGTTTGGGGGGACCTTTGTTGGTGTTGATATTTATTTTTATTCCCCTGTGGTCTGAGAAGGTGCATGGCAAAATTTCAATGTTATAGAATTTGTTTGTGGCCAAGGATGTGGTTAGTCCTATAGTATGTCCATGTGGTGATGAGTAGAATGTACATTCCATGGTTGTTGGGTGGAGTTTTCTGTAGGTATCAATTAAGACCCTGTGTTCAAGCATCTCACTGAGGTTTCAGATCTCCTTGTTGATTTTTTTGTCTTGATGATCTGTCTAGGGTTGTGAGTGGGGTATTTAAGTCACCAGCTATGATAGTCAATATATTTTTTTAGCTTACCCAGAAGAGACTTTATGGAATTTGGTGCTCTTATACTGGGTGCATATATGTTTAGGATGGCTATTTCTTGTTAATGGATTGAACCTTTGATCATTATGCTGTGACCTTCCATATCTTCTTTTAATTTTTGGAGGTTTAAAGGGCATTTTGTCTGATATTAATTATGTAACTCCTGCTTTCTTTTGTGTTCTGTTCACCTGAAAATTTGTTTTCCATTCTGTTATTTTGAGTCTGTGAGTGCCCTTTCTGGTTAGATCAGTCTTCTGGAGACAACATATTGTTGCATCATGATATTTTATCCAATTTGCCATTCTTTGTCTTTTCAGTGGTGCATTTAGTCCGTTAACATTCAGGCTAATTATTGAAATGTGACAGTTTACCCTTATCATGAGGTTCTTATACAGTTTGGTGTTGTTGCTGCTGTTTGTTTATTTGTTTGTAGTCTTTCTTTTGAATTTTGGGTTGATTTATGTGTGTTTTCAATATATTCCCTTCATTCTTGGGAAGGACCTGGATATTCTTTTTTTTCCTTTCTCCTATGTTTAATACTTTCTTAAGTGTTTTTATTGAACTGGTCTGGAGGCGATGTAAACTCTTAGAGATTGAATGTCTGGGAAGGATTTAATTCTCCACTGCTGATGAAACTTAGCTTAGCTGTGTAGGTAATTCTTGGTTGAAATTGTTTATCTTTGAGAACTTTGAAGATTGGACTCCAATATCTCCTAGCCTGAAGTGTTTGTGAAGATAAGTCTGCTGCTATTCTAATTGGTCTCTCAGATAGGTAGTCTGACCTTCCTCTCTTGCTGCCTTTAGGGTTTTTTCTTTTATACCTACTTTGTGTAAGTAAATTGCTATATGTCTAGGAATTGGTCCTCTCATTTGTTGTCTTGCAGGGATCCTCAATCTCTTGTGTTTGAATGGTCTCATCTCTGATGAGATGAGAGAAGTTTTCATGAATAATTTCATGTAATGTTTGTTCCAGGGTGGTCTCTGTCTCTCTATCTGCCTCAGAAACTCCAATTATTCTTAAGTTTGGCCTCTTGATATAATCATTCATTTCTTGGAGGCTTTGTTCTGTCTTTTTAAGCTTCTTTTCTATGTTTTCAACACTTTGGGTTAATTCCATATTTTGGTCCTTATACTCTGCGATCCTTTCTTCTGCTTGGTTAATTCCACTTTCCATGCTTATCAATTTGATAATTATTTCATTCACGTATTCTTATTACTGTGATCTCAGTTACCAATTCCTTCATTCTTTCCTTATCTCTCCTGATTTCTATTTACTCTCTCTATTAGTATCTTGCTATCTGGGCTAATGGTATGAGATCATTCATTCTGGGGCTCTTCATTGTTCGTGTTCCAAAGTTTGTATTCTCAGTTATTGTCCTCCTGGAGGTCTATATGAGACCCATATTCTTCCTTTGGTTGTTCTTCATTTGTGTAGATTTTTCTCCCTTCCTTTTTTTTAAACCTATTCTTTAATTCTGTTGTTCAGTTATGGGGGGATAGCGTTTACTTTTGTTTGCTCAATCTCCTATTCTTCTTTATGTAGATCCTTGGGCTTTGCTCAATTTTGAAGCTGGACTGGGGATGGGGGGCTGTACTTTTTGTAGTTTTGAGTTTGAATTAATGGGGGAGCTGTGACCCAGAAACCACCTGCAGATCGCAGTAGCTACTACAGTTGTATGGGCCCCCTGGAACCTCTTCTTACAGCCTTACAATCTGTCCATGCAGTGGGGGTATATGCTTGCCCCCAAAAGCAAAATGAGATAAGAGAAAGCAAAGGAATGGGAAATGGAAGGAGGAAGATGAAAAGAAGGAGGAGAGAGAGAAGAAGAGAGAAAACAGACAGGTATACCAACTAACGAATAAACAGATAGAAAAAGAAAGAAAAAACAAAAAAGACTAAAACTTACAGACAATTTTGAGATTGAATTAAGGGGGGTTGCTGTGATTCAGAAGCTATCTGCAGATCCCAGTATCCGCTGACAGGTATGTGAGCCCCCTGGTACCCGCTTCCCACTGCCTTATCTTTCCATGCAATGGGTGTATGTTTGTCTGCTGAAGGCAAAATGAGGTAAGAAAAAGGAGAGGATGAGAGGAAGGTGAAGAGAGAGAAGTGGGAAAACAGACAGGCATACCAATTAACGAATAACCAGAGAACCAAAGACAAAAAAACCGAAAACCTACAGATACCATATAACAAACCAACCAAACCCCCCTATTAATGTACTCATCCTCAAAAATACCCATACACAAACAGAAAACCTAAAAAAATTAAAATAACAGAAACAAAGCAAGTACAAAAATGTAAACAAAAACATAAAGAGAGACAAAAAACAAAAACAATTAAAACAAACAAACAAAAACACAACTTGTTCTGTGACCGCTTGTGTAACTCCAGGTCTCTTTCAACTGCCACTGCTGTATTAAGAAGCATCTCTGGCCAGGCTCGGTGGCTCAGTCTGTAATCCCGCGCTTTGGGAGGCTGAGGTAAGTGGATTGCCTGAGCCCGCGGGTTCGAGACCCACCTGGGCAAGTGAGACCTCATCTCTACTATAAATCAAAAAATTAGTCAGGCATGATAGCACGTGCCTGTAGTTCCAGCTACTTGGAAGGTTGAGTGGAAGGATCTCCAGAGCCCAGCAGGTAGAGGCTGCGGTGGCCGGGAGCGGCCACTGCACTCCAGTCTGGGTGACATAGTGAGTGAGACTCCAACTCACACACACACACAAAAGAAGCATCTCCGGCCTCCAACCAGTTCCCTCTACTCTCAGCACAGGTTGATAAGTTTGTTCTCACAGGGGGTCAGATGCCCCATGGACTACTGTGGGAGGTGGATGGATCGTATCTGGACTCACCCAACTCGTCTGCTGCTGTTGCTGCTGTCAGGTCTCTCACTCAGATCTGACATGTCTGTGTCTGTTGCGGGAGGCGTCTGTCTCTCTGAGTCAGAAAAGGGGATAGCCTTTGGGTCCCAGGTTGGGGGCTAGACAGAGCTGGGCAGGTCAATGCAGCTTTCTCCCCAGTCCAGGGACAGAGAAGATGGTGCCAGTCAGCATCTCCTCACCAGTGGCAGGGTGCTGTTCCACATTCTCATGCCCTGCCTTCTCCACAGTTCCTGTAGGTGCCAGATGGTGAAGAGCAGTTGTTCTCTGCTGCTTCCTCACAGAAAGCCTTGAGAATGGCAGATGATGCTGCACACCAGGGGCTCCAATCTCAGGGTGGTGGTGGGTTGCAGCCGCTTCCAGAGGAGAGCCCCAGGTTCATGAACCTGAGTCTCCCCTCAGACATACTTTCACTCACCCATCAGCACACACCCACTCACAGAGTCTTTATGGACACTCACTTTTGTGGAGACTCTCACACTATGACCTGTTCTGTCACCATCTTCTCTCTCCCCCACTTTTTTTTTTAATTTAATAAAGAACAAGTTCGTTCAACAATCATTTAGCTTGCTGACCAAGGATAGTTATACCCTTTAGGCCTTACCTGTTAATATTTGTTCTTGCTTTTTGTTTTGGCATGCAAAGTTTTCAACACTTGTATTAGTTTTTATTTATTTTGGTCACAGAAATATCTTCTGAAATGAAATCCATATTTTGTATTAATGTCTTCCATTACTGTGTTTAATAATGCATTCATAATCACTTTTATAAAAACCTTTCCAAATATTTTCAGCTTTTCAATCATCATTCTTTCCTAAATAGAATGAGAATATCACTTTTATTAGAAAAGACAGATGCTACACACTCTCTGTTACATTACTTTTTAGAAATTTC
Source organism: Tarsius wallacei (assembly GCA_963574415.1). NCBI lineage: Eukaryota > Metazoa > Chordata > Mammalia > Primates > Tarsiidae > Tarsius > Tarsius wallacei. Next base: position 16,627 of record CAUYQG010090944.1, on the reverse strand, counting down.
CACTAAAGTACCTCTTATTGGAAAGGAAAGGAACAGAGATTTTCTGAGAACCACAAGGTAAAATTTGCTCTCTGTCTTGCAAAACTTGTGCATGTTTTCATAGTATGACTTAGTTTGTCATAACTGTTAAAGTTTCCAAATCAATATTCTGTGTATACAGAACACTAAGACAGCCATTCTGAAAGCAGAGTCTAGGCGCATCATTATTGTGTTAATATGAACTTCATATTGTTTCCTTTACTCCTTACCCAAAAGCCATAGTCATTGACTGGAGTATTTGATTCCTGCCAACTCATTTTTGTAAATTTATGCATGTAATGTTCTTGTACAGATGGACCATAATATAATTATGTAGAGTTTTCTTGTAATATGGGAAGCGGTTACTAAAATCATTTACAGTTTTCAGTAAAATAATAAATGTAACTCAGGAAATGTGTACATACAACACCAGGCAGCACATGGTTTCACAATATGGTCTTGTAGAAAGGGAATTTAAATCTTTACATATTTTCTATTATCTGCTAGCAACATATTTTTTAAAGCTTTCATGCCTATGATTTTTTTTTTATTTTGTTTTTAATGGATTCAGTTCATAACTTACCCTCTTTTCCACTATTTAGCTGATCTAACAATGCCTGCTCTTTTACACTGAACCTGTGACACTCCTCTAACATAGTTTTTATGTGAGTAGATGGTTGAGTATCTTGGTGAAGATGGTGTTTCTCAACATTACTTGAACAGGGATTTCCTTACCTGAAACTACCAAAAGACACAAAAGCAAGAAGAGGACAGAAACAATTCAGGACTCCAATAATTAGCCTAGGTTTCATTTAAGGCCTGAAATGTGAAGGGCACTAATGACAGCATTTTGTGTTGGGAGGATCACATTCTCTAGCGAAACAAGCATTCCCACAGTTTGAGTCTCTGAGACTCAGAGACATATGCATGCTCTACAAGTAATGAATTGTTCTATCTAGTCGTTTAGAAATCACTGGGGTGGGGAAGCATTTGTTAAAGTTTCCTGAAGCTTGAGCAACCAACAGACCAACAGCGTTAACACTTTAAAAGTAATTTTACTCCAGATTAATAGATGAGAATTTGTTTTACCAAATAAGTCTACAGTCAGGGGTTCTGGGTTTCACTACTCTATACTTAAAGACAATTCCAAAGTCATAATTTAAAACTAAATTAAAAATCAAACTCTCATCTTTACTCTATTTTTGTAGTAAAGCCTGGCACTATTAACCATAATTTCACTGCATATAATGAGCAACTCCATATTTCATACAAACAACATAGACTTTGATATTTATGTGGTGAAAGGCAGAGAGAATATGATTCCCTGCATTTAAAAGAAACTGGAAATTTTCTGTGGGAAACAGAATAAATAAGCCTTAGAAATGTGCCTTCTTTCAATGATAATTATCTGTTCTTATAAGTAAAAAGTTCTACTTGAATAATTCTATAATATAGTAGATGTATCAGTCACATCTTCAAAAATAAAGGATAGGGTCCACCTGTGGAAGTTCAACTTATCTATACACATAATATACTTCTCTAAAGCATGTCCAGATATCCCTGGGCTTGTTGCAAGATGTCCATGCAATGTAATGACAACTGTATTTTGCAGAAAAAAATAAAGTGAACAGGTTGAAGATCAAATTCATTAAAGGGCTTCTCCTGGTATCTTTGCCATTTTCTTTTTTTTTTTGAGTTGGAGTCTCACTCCGTCACCCAGACTGGAGTGCAGTGGCTGCTCTCAGCCACTGCAGCCTCGACCTGCTGGGCTCCGACAATCCTTCCTCCTCAGCCTTCCAAGTAGCTGGAACTACAGGCGTGCGCTACCATGCCCGGCTAATTTTTTTGATTTATTGTAGAGATGAGGTCTCGCCAAGTTGCCCAGGCAGGTCTCGAACCCCCAGGCTCAGGCAATCCACTCACCTCAGCCTCCCAAAGCACAGGATTACAGGCTGAGCCACCGAGCCCAGTTATCTTTGCCATTTTCTTCTGAGCTGGTCTGCTCCCATAATTCTGTGACCATGTCTCAGTACAGTAATGATGACACAGGGCAAGCCAGATTGCATTGAAGCTGGCATGTTTACTCTCTCCCCATTTTTAGCATCAGATGTGGAGAATGACTTGATGAAATTGAGCTAAACTTTTCTTCCAGATTATCCGTTCCGCTTCCTCAACATAGAGAGTTTTCCTAGGTGGTTGCCACACCATAGACAGGTATAACTGTTCTTCATTGTTCCGTATACAATGTCTTGCAAACCTTTGTTTTATATATATTTTTTTCCATTTGTTTTTATCTTTGCATGTGGTAAAACATATTTGATCTCTACTAGTTTTTCCAGAAGAACTTGATCCATCTCTCCTGCAATTAATTATTACAGTGTGTCTCCAGTTATCAATATAAATTTGAATAAGGAACACTGCAAGTCAAACTCACAGGGAAAGACAGAAAGGGAGCTGATGTTGGTAACACCAAAGAGGTCAGAAATCACCTAGGCACAGTGCGTATAAAAATCTCCACTGTCTGTCAGTGAATCAGAGGTTTTAGAAGTATCCAAAATAAAAAATAGTATATCTGAAAAACTATTTTACACATAATACCTTTATTTTTTACTTACAGTAAAGCTTTTATAGAATTACACAGGCACACGTTTTATTTTTATAAAATGAAAGAAAAAATTAGTTTATAAAAGAATTCACAATTATTTTGGCATTCTGATTTTAATTGTTTTGAATGAGAACATGGGGCCAGAGTCACAGAATATTTAACATCACCCTCTGTGGCATTAAGAGTTACATCAAATATTTCCTAATAAAAGAGACTGTACCATAGTGTGGTTTCCACCTTTCCATCCATTCTGCACATGTTGATGAAGGTGAGCATACCAAAAGGTAGAAAGAGATTCCAGGACTAGTGCCATGCATAGAAAATGAAAAGTATGTCAGGGTAGCCAGCAGAATACCAAAAATTGTAATAGAATTTGACAAAAATATTTAAATTGGTGAAATAGTGTAATAAGGATTTGGAAATATTTATCAACAGAACCTTATTAATAGGACTGACTCTTGGAAAATAAGAAGATTTTTATTAATCTACAAAGTCAAAACTATTCAAAAGGAGAGATGAAGAGCAGATGAGGTGGAAGCAGCATAGTCCATGCAAGGATCTTCACAGTGGATTGAGCATGGGGAGGTTGGAAAGAGGCTGAGGGGAGTCAGTGTTCACATCCTGTCCTGAGAACAGAGGGTAGCAAAAGAAGCGTTTTCATCTTCAAGTGCAAACCCTCTTCAGATTGAAAGAGTTATAGTTTACTGCAAATAAAGAATATAGATGAGGTTTCAGAGATTAATTAATTCATGCATGCCATTCAATATAAAATGGAATTTTGTGTTACTCTTGTCTACTACATGTGTATAGCTCACTGGAGAACAACATAGACAGGTTTTCTGAATTCTCGCATATTTCAGTCCAGTCCCCACTGGGAAAACTTAACAAAAATCTAAACCATAGGTGAAGGAGCTGCCCTTGGGAGCTCGGAGGACAGGCATCAGACCTGGAGTGGGATGGACAAGGAAAGCTTTGGGAAGGAGGAACATTGGAGGAGTCTAGAGAGTGAGGAGCGTTGAGTCTAGCAAACAGGGGAGGGAAAGAGAAGAGGAAAAAAGTGTGTCTGTGGCATAGGCCAGGGAATGAGAAGAGGGCAGGGAATTTAGGTTACTCTTTACTTATACTCCTCTATTTTGTGGTTCAAATTGCTCCAGTGTTGGCCATTGGAAGTTGGCTCCTGTACCATTTTGCATGACCCACATCACTGTGGTTTCATGTTTATTTGGTTGACTGACTACGTTGCCTCTTTTTTTTTCATTTGTTACTTTCAGGCACTATCAGTGATCCAAGTTAATTGGGTTTACTCCCTGTCCAAGACATGTATCCATCATGTCTTCATGGACTCCTAGTTTCTCTTATTGGAAAATCAAATTAGAAATGAATATCTGAGCAGTGGGTATACTCAGTTCTACTGGGTCATCTGTTGATTTGAGCTGACACAGTTAAGAAATGCATGTTTGCATAATAACTTACATATAAACATATATGTATAAATATTTCCACATTTCTTCACATGTATCTACATAAAGTTAAGTATGGATTTCTACTAATGTGTCCAGCACCATATAAATACATTTACACATTCCCATTTACATGCATGTAACCACCCACTCTAATTGTGGAAAATTGGCTTCCTTTACCTAAGCACTGAATTCCAAAATATGTTTACAGTGGCTTCAGAATTGGTAATCCATACCCCCATGGGAAACACCTTTACCAACTAAAGTGCAGTACGTATAGACAGCTCCTTTGGCTTTCAGACTCAGAATCTTCACTTTTGTCCCAAGTTACTTAGGTCAACTCCTTATCCCCCCACTCCCTTCATTGAAGATATTTTTATGTATTTGTTATGCATTCATATTATTTTGTCTGCATTCCTCCATGGCATACTCTAACCTATAAATAATGGGTTTACTTTCCATATAATTAGATCACTATTTGAGATTTAAGTTATCTGTGGTTTCAAAAATATGATGTATCCATCATTACAGTATCATATAGATTGGTTTCATTGCCCTAAGGAAATTCCATGTATTTCACCTATTCAACCTTTTGTCTTCAAAAGCCCCTAATAACCACTAATATGTTTACTATCTCTAATATTTTACCTTTATCATAGGGTCATATAAATTTAATTACACAGTTTGTAGTCTTTTCAAACTAACTTCTTTCATTTAAAAATGTGCCTTTAATTTTATGAAGTGTATCTTATAGTGGTTTAGATCTGCATTTTCCTAAAGACTAATGATGTTTATCATCTTTTCATGTACTTATTAAGCATAGCTTCTTCAAAGAAATGCCAACTTATACAATTTACCCATTTGTAATCATGATATTTGTCTTTTTTTCGGTTGCAAGGATCTTTTATATATTCTGAAGAATAGACACTTTTTCCCTGTATGACTAGTAAACCTTTATTTCTTGCTGGGTTTGTTTGTTAGTGTCTATTGGATCACAAAACTTTCTCTTTTTAGTTTTTATTACAATCAATGTACTTTTTTTGCTTCTGTCTTTTATGTTTTTGATATTGTGTAACCTCAGACCATGAAATTTTATTTTCTCTTCCCTCCCATATACTGTGTTGTTTTAGCTTTCAGATATAGGTCTATGATCCATTTTGAGTAGTTATGTATATGGCATGAGGTTCAACTTGCCTGTGAATATTCACTTGTCCCAGAAATTTTTTTTTTTTTGCTGAAATATTGTTCCTCAGTGAATTGTCCTGGCAACCTTGAAAAATCAGTTGATCATGAATGTTAGAGGTATTCTTTGAATGCTCAAATTCATTCCATTGATCTATATGTCTATCCTTATACCAGTACCACGATGTCTTGATTACTATTGTCTTTCCTATGCACTGAAATCCAGTAACCCTTCTGTTAAGATTGTTTTGTAGCTTTTGGAACTCAGAAATTTTCATATTAATTTTGAGTTGTCTTCCCAATTTGTGGGTTTTTTTGTTTTTTTTTTAAAGCAACAATAGAAATTTCAACACCTGTGACCACAGCACTCTGCTTGGTAACACCAGGGTTGTGTCCAGAAACCATGCCTACAAAGTCTTCAAAGCCATAGGACTGCATTCTGCCCTCCCATATACATCCACAAAGTCTAGACTCTTGCTTTCACAGTCTGTAGTAATGGGGTAGATTCTCAATGCCACATTTTATTTTCCAAGGGAAAATAGCTTCTGAGACCTGTGGTGAGAGATACAGCTGAACTGGACCACATTTTTCACTTTCTAAGATGAGTGACCCATTACAAAGAGGAAAGTGAGTGTCCAACCATTGGTTGAATTATGAAATGGTGCTGCTTCTAGGAAAAACAGCTTAGTAGCCCATCAAAAAAATAAAAACAGAATAATCATATGATCCAGCAATTTCATTTTTAGTATATACACAAAAGAATTAAAAGCAGGGTATTGAAGAGATATTTGTACACATGTTCATGGCAGCTTACTTAAAATATTCATACAGTGGAAGCAACCCACATGTTTATCAATGATTAAATAGGCGAACAAAATGTGGCATCTACATACAATGAAATGTCATTTAGACTTAAAAGAAAGGTAATTCTGACACATGACACTACATGGATGAACTTTTGGGATATTATGCTAAGTGAAATAAACCAGTCACAAAAAGAAAAATACTCCAGGATTCCACTTATACAAAGTACTTAGAGTAGTCAAATTTATATAGAAAGGAAGTAAAATGATGGGTGCCAAGGGCTGGGGAGTGGGAAATAGAAAGTTATTGTTTAACTGATACAGAATTTTAAAAGATGAAAAGCTTTGAAAATTGACTGAACAACAGTATGAATATACTTAATACTACAGAAATGTAAAATTAAAAATGGGTAAGATGATAAATTTAATGTTAAATACATTTTATCACAAGTAATTTTTAGCAAATTAAAACATGTTAAAAGCCAATACTGCTGTGTGTGTGTGTGTGTGTGTGTGTGTGTGTGTGTGTGTGTGTTATGTAAAATCAGCAACTGAGAGCCCAGGTTCAGTTCAATTTGGAGGAGCAAGCTGGCAGTTAGGTGAAAAATACATACACACTGCAGATTCTTGCTACAGAGGTACAGATGAGGAGAGAAACAAACTCAAAATATGTTGAAAACAGGGCAGAAGTGATGGGTGCAGTACCTGGAGCTTGGTTCTTGATTTTGCTGTGGTGTTGGGTGGTTCATAGCATAGCTTCCAAAGAGCTGTCTATGTCTCCTGTTAACAGTAAGCACTGATAGGAAAGCAAATATTTACCTGTATTTTACTCATAACACTTGGAATTCTAGCACTAGAATGTAAGCCCTTTGGAGATGGAGAATTTTATTTATCTTTTCAATTCTACATTTCCAGAACCTAGGATATTTCTTCTGACCTCACTGATGAAAATACATAGGTGTCGAATTAATACATGGATGAAATTGTAGGAACAAAGAGAAAAATTTTTCCTTTGTCCTCTGAAGGATTACTGAAAAATTAACAGAAGAAAAGGCAGGAGAAAATTCATGCACAATTTTATTTTAAAGTACACAGCCTGAGAAAATCACAGGAGAATGATTAGCCAATAACCCAATGAGGTACAGAAGCTTATATACCCTTTTTCACAGGGAAGGGAGGACATGTGGATTGTAGACAATTATTTTGGGGGGCAATAAATGATTAGGGTGAGTGAATGGACCAAAGATGTTGGACATGGGGAGGGACAGCACTGCACAGATTATGTCCCCGAGGTCAATTCTTGGAGCTGCCCTCAGAAGAATATGTGAAAAATCTGTCTGGGTTGGTCAGGATGCCCAGTCTCTTGTCTTCTCTTCTGATCTTTTCTAATTATTTGTTGAGATACCTAGGGAGGGTGTTCAAGACAATTCCATTTCCTTTTTTTAAAATATACTTTAGCTTATTTTAATGATGTAGGCTACAAGTCATGATTAGGTACATATATAATTTATGGAGAGGTGAAATTGGGCCTCCTACTGGTTCTCACTTCCCCTGCTTAGGCTGTTTTGGAAGAATACTTTCTTGGTCAGATAAGGAAATTGCAGACAATTGCTCCTGGACTTAGGTATGGAGAGACAGGACAAGGTTTGAGGGACCTTGATTCCGAGGCAAACTCTAAGACTTCTTAGCACTCAAAGCACCAGTCTTTGGGGTATATCTTTCTGATCCACAGCAAAACACACTGATTTGTGTTTAAAGGATAAATCTTAAAACTCAGACAGAAAATCCATCCTTATTTACTCAATTTTCAACTTTATCTGGATTACCACAATGTAGAAATAAGGAATTTGTCCACCTGGGTAGTATAATGAGACCCAGTCTCTATAAAAATGGAAATACACCAGCTGTAGATAGTAGTGAGTGCCTGTAGGCCCAGCTACTTGGGAGGCTGAAGCAGGAAGATCACTTAACTTCACGAGTTCAAGGCCGCCATGAAGTTTCATAGAGCCACTGCACTCCAGCCTAATAATAATAGTAATAATAAATATGAAAAGAAAATAGGGGAAGGAGGGACATACCTCATCAACAAGGGTACCTGCATGATCAACATTTGCATACCTAACCCTGAATTGTACTCACATCTTTAAAATAAAATAATACAAATAATAATAAAGAAAATAGGTCATTTGTATTCAAAGCATCAAATAAAATCCCGTTTCATGTTTTTTTTAAAATGCTGGAAATACATATCGCTGTGGGCAGTCCAAGCTGCAGAGTCACATGTGGCATTCTGGCAGTAAGATGCTCAGTCCATGACAGCACCCAACAGCAAGCAAGGATTGTCATTTGAAAATGTGTATTTGGTGGCTGTCTCAGGCAGTGTGTGTGTCCAAGATCTGAGTGGCTGGCACACTCCAGTACCGGTGTCCAAATAAGCAGACTATTCACATTATAATCATTGGTCACCAGTTGGTCCAAGCCCTCCCAATGTCATCTTGTTAATTATTTCCCCCAAAAGACCCAGAAACATTGTCATATGGGCTCCAGTATCCAAGAATCCAAGAATTCCCCACTTTCCTCATCTCATGACAAAGATATAAGGCCATTGATCTCCAGTGGGGGCCTGGATGTCTTGACCCCATTCCTAACTGAGCCCAAGACTGTTGGGTTACAATGTTCCTTCCTCAAACAACACTCCAGTCAGGCTGCATGAGACTTCCCTGGCCTTCCTCCATATCCTTTAGAGAGTGAATTTTCCTATATTTGAGGCCTACGATGCATGTGTTGTTTCCTCCTTATGCATAGAGACCATCTGAGGGGCTTTCTCTGGTACTCCTTCAGGTGCCTCAGGCTCCATCTGAGTATCACTAAGATGAGTATCAAACTCTCTGATCCCAGCAATGAGCAGCCCAAGAGTCCAACACCTAAAGAATCTTGAACTACAATTTTCCATTTGTTTCCACACACCCTTCCCTCTGTTCAGTCCATGCAGCCAGCTCGTTCACATCTGCAGGAAGGAAGAGTGACGTGTACTTCACTTATCCCCCATCCTTACACATAACTCATCCAGGTGCATGTCCAACCTCTTGGTCTTAAGTGGTATTGTTCCTCCCACTTTGCCAAAAAGTCAGTTATCTCACACTAGACCTTGCTCACTGCACCCATTTTTTGAAGCAGGTTCACCCATAAGGAATCCCAAGGGAGGACTCCACAGCACGGAAGACAAAAAAGTTCACACTAAACCAACCACCAGGGATAGACTCCAAACACTTCCACGCACTGCATCCTGGACTGCAGTGTTACCAATTGCCGGAGTCCAGTGAGACAGAGTACACTCACAACAACGTGTTGTACGAAGCAGATTTATCACTTGCAGGTAGGTGGAAGAGACAAAAGAAGCCTAGGATCCATTGTGAGATGGTCTCTGTAGTCTGCTGCCACTCCCAAGTCTGCCCCTGGGTGAATGGGGTCTCAACTGTCCATACCCCCTCCACTAAAGCTGAGGAAATGTGAAAGGTGGCCCGCCTGGGTTATGTAGTTCAGGGCAGACGTGACACACTGAGAAAAGCTTTGAAGGATACGCTATTTTAGTGGAGAGAGGAGCAGTGTCCTGGCCATCTTGGACACTTCCTTCCCAACTCAAGATGTTCCATTCCCTGAGAGGGGCAGGAACAAGGTCCAGGCTGTTCTTGACAGCCCTTCCCTATCTCAGCGTACCGCATTTCAGCGCATTCTACACTTATTTTTGCAAAATTAAAAGTGAGAAAAGGAGGAGAATTTAATCCACCCAAGGCTACCTGGAAAACTGTCTTGCATTTTCACCCCAATAAGTTTCATTGCAGTAATCCTTCCCCACATTCACCATTGGCAATAATTGATCATATCTATCTCACTTTACAGAATGTCATTTAAATGAAATCATTTTGTATGTGAGTTTTCTCATAACAACACTTTTGAGATGTGTCATAGTGTCTGTTCCTTTTTAAAGCTGACTTGTACTTTATTCCATGAATGTACCACAACTTGCTTATTATTTTTATGAATATAAAATGCTATTTATTAATATAGATAATTTGATGGAAAATTATTTCCTGATTGGGCTGTTATAATATGGCTGCAAGCAGCACATAGTTTCATTTTTCTTGGGAAATACCTTAGAGTTGGGTTGCTGGATTGTATAATAAAAGTATGAATCACTTTACAAGAAACTGCCATAATGTTTTCCAAAGTGGTTTTGTCATGTGGCATTCTTAACAGCAAATATGAGAATCCCAATTGCTCCACGTCTTTTCCTACATTTGATATTGACTATATAAATGTTTTCATTTGGGAGGCCAAGGTGAGTGGATTGCCTGAACCCGCAGGTTCGAGACCCGCCTAGGCAACTTGGCCAGACCTCATCTCTACAATAAATCAAAAATTAGCCGGGTGTGGTAGCGCACGCCTGTAGTTCCAGCTACTTGGAAGGCTGAGGCGGAAGGATTGCCTGAGCCCAGCAGGTGGCCGGGAGCGGCCACTGCATTCCAGTCTGGGTGACAGAGTGAGACTCCAACTCAAAAAATATATATATATTTTCAATTTATAATTTTAGTAGATATAGTGACATCTCATTGTGGCTTCAAATAATCTTTCCAAATGATAATGGCATTGAGCATATTTTCTTGAACTTGGGTTCTATACATATATATTATTTAAGTCTCACTCTTCTTGCTTTAAATTTGTTTGTTTTATTATCAAATTTTATTTTACATATGTATAATTTTTGATGCAAGAACTTTATCAGTTATGTACTGAAATTATTTTCTCTGAGCCTGCACCATGTATTATCATTCTCTTAACAGTGTATTTTTAAACAGCAGCATTCATTTTTAATTTTGATTAAGAACAAATTATTCATTTTTAAACTTTGCACTTTCTAACATTTATTCCCTACCCATGATATATTTCTTTACTCAAGGTCACAAAGACTACCTACAGTATATATATTTTAGAAATTGTATATGTTAGGGTTTTGATGCCAGGTGGGGTGTGGTATAGTTGCTCTGTGGGTTCTTTGATTTCCTCACAAGAAAAGAATGTTAGAGTGAATCCAAAGAGTAGTTTATGCAATAATATTTTAGAAAGAAAAAGATACATTCGAGGAAGAGCTTGGGTGCCTCAAGAAAAGCGGCAAGCGTTTGCCTTTGACAAGGTTTATATAATTTTTCAACAATGATTAAGCAAACCATTCCATGAGCTACACACAGAGGCCTGCAGGTATCTGGTCACGCGTTTTTGTTACCATCTCTCAAACTTTTAGGTCACAAGGACCTTCTAAATAATGAAAGCTACTCTCTAACTAGATTTGGACTTTTCTTAGAACATCATGTCTTTTTGAGTAATTCCCTATTGTTTTTGTGATTTATTGCACTCGTAGTTTCGCATTCTCACCTGCAAGGTGGTCAGTTTTGATACACCTCATCAGTCGGATGGAAGTCATGTACTGATGAGAAAGAAATCTGAATGCTTACCCTCGTCCTTGGTTACCTAAATTAGATCTACCTAAGAAAACTTGCCTAACTACATCTAAACTATGTGCTATTAGAACTATGCTTGCCTCAGTTTTATATTTATATCCATGAAATAATATATATATATTTCAAAATAAAGGTGCAACAAGTTCTATTTTGTACTTTGGCATATGTCCTAGAACAATTTGTTGCAAATACTGTCTTTTCTCCATTGAATTTCCTCGGCACACAAGTCAAAATCTAATAACCCTATATGTGTAGGTTTATTTCTGGATACTATGTTGTTACATTTCTCTAAATGTCTATCCTTAAAACAATACCACATTGTATTGATTAATACTTACTTTATTAAATCTTGATACAATCTCCCAACATTGTTTCTATTTTTCTAAATTGCTTTAGTTATTCTACTTACTTTCTTGTTTAAATTTTAGAATCCACTTGTCAATTTCCACACATAAAACACATAATGACATGTTGAATAGGGATTGTAGTGAATATATAGATAAATATGGAAGAATAACCTTTTAATAGTGAGACTTCCAATCCATAAAATGTATGTATGTATTGCTATATTAATTTTGATATTTAATTAATCTCATCAGTTATTTCTAAGTCCCAGAGTATAGTTTTGCACATAATTTTTTCAGATGTATCTCTAAGTATATCATGTTATTTGATGCTATTGTAAAATATATTTTAACATCATACTTAACTTTTCATTATCGGTACTTGAGAAAACAATTGACTTTCACCCATTCATTTTTTCAAACTAAGAAAATTGAATGGTAACCATTGTGGCATATGCATTACTACATGTGAGGTATGGGCAATAAGAAAGACAAATTTCTCCTATATCTGAGGCATCAGTCAAGCATAGATTTGAATAAATAGGCAATAAAATCAGGTTAGAGAGTCTGTAGTTGAAATGTGCATTATTCTGTGTAAATCCATAAGATGCATGAGCATACAGCACAAATTAAAATAGCCATTGACCTGATCACTGGTTACATGAGTGCAAAGGTGGGGATGACAGATAAAGAAGGGAGGGAGGGAGGAGGAAGGAGAGATAAGGGGCAGAGAACAACACACTAGGTACCAGGTCCACTATCAGAGGAGAGCAGGCCAAACCTCACCTGGACACAATTTACTTATGTAAGTAAATCTCCACATGTACCCCACAACTCTAAAAGTAAATCTACAAAAAGAAAAAAGGAAAAATTAACTTACTGTCAACTTTTTATTTATTTTAGGGTAGCCTATGTAAATGGTAACAGAAAGTAATTCCTAATATAGTTAGAGAAGAAAAATTTCATGAAACAAATAATCTTCATTAACAAATAGGTAACTTTAGTTTTCTTCATCATGTTTAGGTTATATCATCTATGTTATTATAGAAAACATAATAATTGCAATCCCAATCATCTTACATATGAATGGAAAGATAAAGAATATGGCATTTAGTAATTATTTCACAATGTTTACACAGGGTCAAAAAACACCTTCCTCTTTTCTAATTTTAATTCATATATAATAATTGTACCTATAGCCGGGCTTGGTGGCTCAGTCTGTAATCCTGCACTTTGGGAGGCTGAGGTGAGTGGATTGCCTGAGCCTGTGGGTTCGAGACCTGCCTGGGAAACTTGGCGAGACCTCTCTACAATAAATAAAAAAATTAGCTGGGCGAGGTAGCGCGCGCCTGTAGTTCCGGCTACTCGGAAGGCTGAGGTGGAAGGATTGCCAGAGCCCAGCAGGTCAAGGCTGCAGTGGCCAGAAGCGTGCCCCTACACTTCAGTCTGGGTTACAGAGTGAGACTTCAACTCAAAAATAAAAATAAAAATAATTGTACCTATATAAGGGATATATGATTTTAATACATGCATGCAATGTGTAGTATCAAATAACGGTAATTTGAATATCCATCACCTCAAACTTTTATAATTTATTTGTGTTGGGAACTTTCAAATTCCTCTCCTCTAGCTATTTTTGAAATCAACAATAAATTGTTGTTAACTATAGTCACTCTACTTTGCTATAGATAACTATAACTTATTCTTCCTATCTTACTGTAATGTTGTGCATGATAACCAAACTCTCTCCCTCTCTTCCACCCTCCCCAGATTTCAGTAACCCCTGCTCTCTCTACTTCTGTAGGGTCAACTTTTATGGTTCCCACATACGAGAGATAATCTATGAAATGAACCTATCTTCTGATTTGTTTACTTACACTTAAAGCTTAGTTCTAAACTGAAAAAATAAAATATGGACATAGCAACAAAAAGGCACACAGACATATGCATATTGATTTAGGGATATTCAGAAGACAAATAAAGCTGAAAGTATACGGAGACCAGAATGCTAACAGAATGCTTCTTAATAGAGAGGTGAATATAACTGAATTTGAAAAGAGAAAATATTAGGGAAAGGATGATAGAAGTTTAGTGAGAGAACAAAGAGGAAAGAAGGGATATGAAAATGAAGAGAAATCAGATTGTATTACTTAGGTGCAAGAGTATATATCACAAAGCTGACAAATATGAACCACAATGAAGGTTTCTGCTTGATTTATTTTTCTCTAGGACAATAACTTAGACAGTATTTAAATTCTGAGCACAAATTATATTTTTATTCTCCAATTTAGAGAATTTTTTCTTTACACTAAAATTTTTTTTAAATTATAGAATTGTGAGGTACAAGTGAGAATTAACAACATAAGTAGGCTGCGTGCAGATGAAGTTTGGGCTTCTAACTGGCCCTCATCCCCCCCCCCATAGTAGACCAGGTATCTTTGGTGTTGTCAGGTGCTCCCCACCCTCCTTTTGCTCCCTCCCTCCCCTAGCAGAGCCCAGGAATTGCTGATCCCTCCCTTGTGTGTGACTATTGTTCAGGTCCCAATTTAGAGAATTCTGAATAATTTAATGAAGCCACGAAGTGACTGTTTATCATTTAATATACTGCGCCTAGTGACCCTTACACTACACATTTGGTTTTTTTAAAGCGCATATTACAATTTTTTTAAAAAAATACAAATAAAATTGCCATTGAAGGTTTCCTGGAGGAAGTAATTTATATGTGAATACATGAAGTTAGCTGAAAACCATGAAAATTAAAACTAGGGAAGACAAAAGATTAGTATGCAAGTAGAGACCAGGACATGTAGAGAAGGAAAAAGAAAAACAAAAAACTTGAGATGTCACAAGAGAGTAGCAATTTAAGTACACTTGAAGTAACTGGGAAAATATGCCAGGTCTAAATTTTTTAAAAATTTTATTCCATGTACGTGTGTTGGGATTTTGTAGTTTTCTGAGATTCTATTCATTAGCCACTGTGGAATCTACTTACTTAAGAATACAGGTGTTGTAATTGTAAAATGAGAATCTGGGAGTCTTGTAAATTTGAAAAACAATAATATACAGGGTTTAGGCTCAGACCCCATACAGGTTAAGAAAAAGCATGGGTGGGGAAAATGAGAGAGAGCCCAAGGTCCAGGAAAAAGGGGAAAAAAAATTATTATTTTCAGGGTATACTCATCTCATAATCCAGTTAGACATCCCTGTCAAAGATGTTGAGTCAGACAGTGAACTTTCCACCTGGAGAAAGACAATTCAGTTCCAAGGATAGTTTTTTGTGTGTTGTTTTTTAATGTGTGTGTGTGTGTGTGTGTGTGTGTGTGTGTGTGTGTGTGTGTGTGTTTTCATCCCTTAAGTCACCTTACATTTCAGAAGTTTCTGCTACACTGTTTGCGTTTTGGGGAATGAGGGACCTCTGTGCCCATAGGACCTTCTAGCATCAACAAAAACGGGGGAGAAGGCAACCTTAATAACAAGCTCAGAGAAAAAATGAGGGTCCAGGAACAAAAAAAAAAGTGTTCATCTGAGCAGTATTTTTGAAAGTGTTTATTTAAAAGTTGAAACATAATGCATAATTGCAGCGGGGAAGACACAACTCATCATCACTCTGTAGATACAGGGAAGCCTGGCCGTGCCCGGTTTCACCGCCACTTCCTACCCAGAAAGCAAGGGTTAAGAGAGGTGTGAGCTGTTAGGCTCACTTAGTTTGCAAGCAGGGATCTACAGGAGCCTGTTACCATGGACACACGTACTCCGATTAGATTGCAAACGACTTCGGTCGACTGGGCACTGTGTTACATAAACGCCTTCACTGTGTATGTGTGTCACCGTGCACATCGCTTTCCACAAGATGAATGGGACTTCATAGGTTAAACTCTTGTAAGATATTATTCTTTAAAATGTTTTACAGTGGAGTGTATTTGCTCAGGTCTCCGTGGCCTGGGACTCCTGATCCTCCGCGGGTCCGATTCGGCAACTCAGCCAACAGCGTGCCCACCGCGTCACCCAGCCGGCAGGAAACGCATCAAACTCTAGAGCCCCACCATTTGTCAGAGGGCTGCGGAAGAGTCACGTGGGGCGTCAGGCCTGCGCGGGCGTCTGCGCGGCGCGGACTGGGCGGACTTGGCGGCGCTCCTCCCCGTCTCCCGACTTCCGCTTCCGCGCGTTCCGCGGGGCTGTTCCGCTCCGGCTGCCGCGGGACTTTCTTGTCTGTGTGTTGCGGCGGGAAGTCGCCAATGCTTCTCTTCCCCGTAGAAATTACCTCTCTGGCCTTCTTATCCTTGTTTAGGGCTTGCTCTTTAATTTCGTATGATCCTGGGATTGTTCATTTATTTTTCCAAGAAAAATAAAGACCGGGGTGTTTTTGCAACATCCTCTCCTCTTTTCAAACATTCCCTGCGCCATGATTTTAGGAGGATATTTGGGTTGTTTTTTCGATGAGTCTGAAAAATGGAAATGTTTTTAATAACACCGTCATCTTTTCTGTATTGCCCTTAAGATTTTCGATTGATAATTGTCTCAATTCTCCAACAAAATCAATCTAATTTGCGAGTTCTTGTAGGCATTTCAAAGTCAAACTCTCCTCCAGAGTGTCAATATCCAGTTCCAAAATACTTTTTTAGTTTAAGACAAAGCGTAAGAGGTTGAAAGAAGTTTCACAACTGTCTTTGACAACAGCTGCTGGACTGGCTCTCCTGCA
>CAUYQG010090943.1:0-10935 GCA_963574415.1 Tarsius wallacei | reverse complement strand
TGGGATTTCGGATCTGCTTTGACCTCCAACAGGACAGTGCTAAAGTCATCTTGGAAACTGAAGGGAAAAAAACTAGTAAGTTGATGCTGTGTTTATTTGAAATTGCAATATTTTATCTATTTTATTCATTTTGATTTTTGACATCGCTTTAAGATACTATTTATTTTGATTACTGAGTTTTTGGCTCCCCTTAAATTTTGTGCTTGAGGAGAGTGACTCACTAACCTCATCCTAGAAACTCATCTCCCTTTTAAGAGAGCCCTTAACTGTACCCCACAATATCATAATAAAAAATACTGATTTTTTTTTTTTTTGAGTTGAAGTCTCACTCTGTGGCCCAGACTGGAGTGCAGTGGCTGCTCCCGGCCACCGCAGCCACCTGCTGGTCTCCGGCGATCCTTCCACCTCAGCCTTCCGAGTAGCTGGAACTGCAGGCGCGCGCTACCACGCCCGACTAATTTTTTTAAAAATTTTTATTGTAGAGATGAGATTTCGCCTGCCCAGGCGGGTCTCGAACCCGCGGGCTCAGGCAATCCACTCACCTCAGCCTCCCAAAGCGCGGGATTACAGGCTGAGCCACCGAGCCCGGCAATACTGATTATTTAAAAAAAAAAGAGAACATCATTAACATGAAGAAAGTTGGGAAGACTGAGTATACTCAGAGACAGCTGGAGAGATGGCATCTTCGATGGAAGGAGGGCTTGTTATACCCTTAACATACAAGAACAAATGGTTCTTCTCGAGACTGAAAACAGACACTCCCAAAGTTCACGTTGCCTAGTGTCCAGGCTGTCCCGGCTTTACCCTGGAACCTGATTAACTTTTCTTAACTTTCCTGACATTGATCAACTTTCAGAATGACTCCCGTTAAGAACTACAAGCTCAAAACTGGCATTGCTCGTGGAGAATGGGAGGCTCCAACGTGGCAGAGAAACAGCAGGAAGGGTTGACTGTGAAATAACTTCCTGGTCTTAACTCTTTGTACGATTCAGAAGATTTCTCATTGTGATGTATGAAATAGTGAGGAGGAAATGGAGACACGGCAAAACCACTGAGTCATAGCAAGGGAAGGAGTATTTAAAAGTGGAAAAGGATATGGAAACTCTTATTTTAAAGTATGAGTTGGAGATATCTACTTTAACCCCTAACCACAATTGAAGAGTTTTTTCTTGCTTAGAAGAGTGCATTTAAAAGTTCCTTTTCACTATTTTGGGGGACCTTGACTTTGATAATGGTGCAGACCACATAGGCATCAAGCAGAAAACAGGAAGAGACCATGAGCTCAAGACAGCCCATTCCTGGATTATTCAAGGCATTTTGGAGAAGGGCCCTAGAAAAATACAGTTTCAGGAATCTCTTGCTTAAAGTGTGGGCATCGACGAAAGAGAAGGACCATAATCTGCATGAATACCATAAACTGGAATGCAGAAAGGACAATTTCAGCCTGTCCCAGCCCACTTGCAACGATGATAGTGAATAGATCACAGGAAAAAAAAAAAAAGGCATTTCCAAGGAGAAAAATGTGGATTGGGGAGAACAGAGGCAACTCCTTAGTCACTTGTGCTTTCTAGTAAGAGAACTAGAGCTTCATGCCGGAGCTCCACTGAGTAGTATAGAAAGTTGGTTGTGTGTAGTTAAGTTTATGAAAGTGCCATGCAATTAAAGTGTTGGCTTTAATCAAAAGCTGACTTGGACTTCAGCCCTGGCTCTGCCACTTAATGCCAGTCCTTAGGGAATTTGCTTAACATCTCTTGGCTTCAGTTACATGACCTATAAAATGGGGATAAAGCAAGGCTTGCCTCACAAGTCTGCTCTAAGGTATCACCATAATACAGGTATATGGGAAATGTATAGTGTGCTGCCTGAAAATTCCGTTTCACATTCATTCGTCAACTCTCCTGAGTGGCTACCCTGCTGCAGGCTTTGCATTAATAAGTGCCAGAATGTTTAGTAATTTACCTTTTATTCACACTCTGAAGTGTAGGTTTAGCCTTTCTAAGCAAATTGTTTGGTTTCTTTTTCAGCTTTTGCTATAGTTACAGGACTGAGGGCTCTCTATCATCAATGGTAACCACGACTGACAATACAAGTGGGCAGTTTTGGCCAGAACCTCCATCTTACCCCAACACCAACACATGCTGCCTCAGGAGGCCCATTCCTGTCTAGAAGTATATATATATATTCTTACTTCAAAACCATACTATTTTCACAAATATTTGCAAAGCCAAGTGAGCTCATATAAAACTACTCTATAGATGGAAAAATCTGTCTTACATTTTTTTTAAACTTCGGAAGATAATATAACTGAGTATTTGCTACTAATTTTATTTTGCTTTTTTCCTATAAGAAAATTTATAGGAGAGCACAGTTTGAGTTAAAGAAAAGAGTTAACTGTTCTGAATAAATGACAATCTTTCCTCCAAACCTGGAATTTTTCAGTACAATTTTAAAAATGGAATTACAAATCTTATGTCCACACAGTAACATATACCACGGCTGCAGAAATGGTCTGGGTTATAAATGAGAGTCAATATTTTCAAAAACCTTATTTGAGTTAAGTATTTAAAGCATTAAGAGTGTTTTCTGTTTTCCAAACTCTGATTTCTTATTGCAATTAAAGGACATATTATTTACTATGGATTGACAGGATTACTGATTTTGTATTTGTGGTATTTCTTTATTTCATGTGTTTTTAATATGGATATGTTCCCTAGTTGATGTGGAAAATTATTTTATAGTAAACTTTTCAAAAGTTAGCTTCGTTTCTCTAAAAGAAACAGCCACAACAAACTTATTTAAGGCTGTGGTGTGAACTACCCCCTTACCCCCTTACCAAGTGCTAGCCTACTTCAAGTGGCTGGTTTTAGGTTTTGTACTTAGAATATATTTAAACAATGTGAACTTTAAGTAGGAACAATTACAAGGACATGAAAGCAAGAGATGGGATTAGATACAGGAAAGACATACTACTAAAACCTTGGCTATTTTATAGTCATGTGAGGTTTTTCTTTTTAAATAAAAAGCTCAATATTTTTGGATATGATTTTGCGTATAGCGTGGAAGAAAAAATTTGAAGCTATTTATTGTATATTTTTATTAGGCCAGAAGTTTGCAATTCAATGCTTTTCTGTTCTTCCCCTCTTTCTGGACTTGCTTATTACAAATTTGTTGGAATTATTTCCTTCATTTTATTGATATTTTTTATTGTTACAACTCATAACAACTATAAAAGTAAGAAACCACGCTTACTTTTATCTGAATTTCCTAGGTTAGCTTTAGTAAAGAAACTGAGTTAAGCCCTGAGGGCTTCTGGCTCAGTTTTTAAGAAAATTTTGATTTAGTTCTAGTTGTTCCACTTCTAACTGATAAAAATATAATTTCTATGGAAATCCTGATGGATAAAAATATTTTTAAAAGCATATAGAATGTTTACATTTCCTTTGCATGTGAATATTTATATCACTTCAAATTAAAAAAAAAATTATGAATGATTGAGAACTTGGCAATGGTAGCCCTCCACACTGAGTGCAGAGTTTAGCAGTTTAGCTGAAAATGCTCTGGAACTATAGGCAAAAATAATTCAGAATGGTAGAAATAACACCACAAAAAATGTTTTAAAGGAATGTCTACTCTATACAACTTTTTGTAAACCATGAGCATGTTCTTCTTAAATGTGTCAGCTGCAGGAAAACTGTCTTTATAATAGAGATTTAATGTATTCAAATACCCTTGCCTATTTGTTTCCTTGCATTTCTGCTTGTTCCAAAAAACAATTATAGTCTCAAAAAGAAAGTATAGACACTTAATTAGTATCATCCTACAGCTGCTCCTTAATAAATCAAGATGATAAATATATGTCTAATCCACATTCTGGGCTATTTCTAATCTAAATGAGTCTAGACTTATATACCTGATACATTACAAGGGAACTGGAGGGCAAATTAATACCATGATGGAAGAATAAAATGTACTTCACCATTTATTATTTATGTTTGGCTGTTTCCTATAAGAACATTTTAAGTGCAGTAGATAAGTTGGTTCACAGACTCTGAGCAGATATATGTTCTGGTTTCAAATGCAGGTGGAAGTCCAGGAGCCTGGGTGATAAATGGGTTAGTGAAGAAATTGGATTTAGATGTTTACAAGCACTGAACCTTTCCAAAGATAAGCAAACTTTCATATAAAAAGTGTATAGGAGGAAACTGTTGACGAACCAACAGGCAGTTCAAAGGTCTGAGTTACAATAATTCATAAATATACAATTTGTGTAATAAAGAGACACCGGTTCTTTACCTTTATTCACCCTTGCATGGCATTTTCTTATTAAAAAAGAAAAGAAACGTTGTTTCTACTTCTGACACCTGCAAGCTACTGCACTATGTTTTGGGAATATAGAGAAAATGATGTAGCTCTTGGTATCAAGGAACATGGTAGACTGTTCTAAAAGAAACATACGGCAAACAGCAACACAGACTAAGCACTATAAGAAAAGAGAGATAGTTAAGGGGAGAGAAGGCTCCAGGCCAGCAGTCTGGAGGAGGAAGTCCTGCCGGGGAGCACAACATGGCCCATGGTGGACACAGGTGCCTGGGATGTCTGGGAAACTGACTTCATGAGGGCAAGTAGTGAGCAATGAAGATGGCATAAGCACAGGAAGTGGATTGTGTGTAGGGCTTCATAGGACTGGCAGAGAGCTGTGAACTCCATTCTGAAGCTGATGGAGAGTTTATTGAAGGGTGTTAATGATACTGGGTACCCAGATGCAGACTCTTAGAGGCACACAGGGGCCATACTCAGCATAAACCTGTGCAGCCCTGGAGAGTAGGCCAATTTTGTCTCTGTCACATTCTAAGCCTTCTCTTGGAACAGTTTTCCATTGCTGGATACACCCCGTTGGCATTTTGACCCACGGGCTGCCTAAATTCTTCTACTTCAGAGCCCCTTGACTGCCCTCCTTTGAATGTACCCGGGGTTGGTTCTTCCGAAAGTGCCTTGTACTCACTGGCTACCTCTCCCTTCTTGATGGTTTCTCATTTAGGAACGTAAATAAGCATGTAAGTAAATAAATGGATGTATGCATGAACAACTTCAGAATTCAAAAAGTCAGAGTGAACTCACTCAGAATAAGGTACAGGCACTCTCTAGGAGTGAGGAGGGAGGCTTACTGTCTTAAGAGAGGAGCTGGTAACTCAAACAAATATCTCTTAAGAAAGAGTGAAAGGAAGAAGTGGGAATTCATTCTTGCTGCGCCCACTCAGTGGACTTCTCCTGTCCTGTTCCTCCAGAGCTAAGCAAGGGGGGGCAGGGATCAAGAGGTCCCCAGTATTCCAGCTTGGCCCAAGCTGGGATCCCTTGGGCAAATTCCTTGTGTCTTTCTTTGTTTTCTCTTCTCGGAGAGGGAAATTCCAAATGTCTGCCCATGACTGCTGTGATAAGGTTTTGAAACTATTAACCATAGTTTTCATATGAATTGTGTTATTATATTGATAAAAAAAAAAAGTTGTTCCTCTTATGACTTAAGTGAGTTTGTGCCATAGGGCTACCCTGTCTATGGATATTGTTTCCTAAACTGAGACATTGCTTTCCCTTTGGTTCTAGGATGAGGGACTCCTTTGTTCATCAGGCATCTCCGTGGTGTCCCTAGTTTCCCGCACTCATTCATAATCTTCTGACATTTTAATTATTTTCTTTAATGGTTGTTTTTCTTCAACTCTCATCCCCCCAAAATGAATGTGTATTTCTTTTTCTTTTTAAAATTTTTACTTTTAAAGGTGAATGTATATTACTTAACATACATATAAGCATTCTAATAAAAAAGTGAGGAAAATGTTGACTTAATATTTCTGACTTTAGTTCTGGATACAACTTCTATGTACATCACAGGCCTAATATATCATAATTAAGATAATTTAAGAAAAATGGACCATGAGTTCCAAAACTTTACTTTTGAGTAAGAAAAAGAACGAACTTTATCTCTGAATTTTTCTTAGGGATGTCAGTGCCTCCTCAATAGAGCTCTACTTTCCTGGCTTTCAAGAAACAAACATTCCCCGTTGGCTTAGTATTACATTTTTTACTTCTTTCTCCTTCTCAAATGCTGCTTTGACATCATTCCCTAAAAAGTACTGAGTCATTTCGTTTCAGTTTTCTTTCTGAGGATACTTGACACATCTCTTTCTTTTCTATTACACTTTCTTTTTCTTTTTCAGGGTGGTTATTCATATCTTTATTGAGTATTTTTAATTTATCTATCTTTAATTAGTTTATTTAGTAAAAGTGTTTATTTTGATGCTTTTACCCCTCCGGAGAACCTGGGATGGATGGACCAAAAAGTAACGAATATCTCTGAGGGTAGTAGGAGAATCTCCACAAGACTTCCTTTTTGTGTTTGTTATATTTTGGCCTTTTTTAAAAACCTCATATCATTTTTCCTTCTTGTTCAAAAGGTCAGTGTCCTGACTTTGGCTTTAAACAGCCTAAATACCATACCAATTTTTTTAAAGGGGGGGAAAAATCGATCTTAAAAGATTTTCTGCTGTGAAAGTTAACTACCAGTAAACATAGTCTAACTTTTCAGTGTCTCTTGAGCTCCATGAAGCCACCGTGTCACTATTTCCACTTATGTAACAGGCATTGTACACACGCCCACGTAAGACATTTATATCACTATTGAACTCACATATGGAGGACATGGCACTAAGCTCTAAAGAGTGAAATTAAATGTTGACGCAAATAAAGCTTGAAAGGAGGAAAGTGAGCATTTAATTAGGGGGTTTGCTTGCATCTGTTCTCTGGCATTCGGTTTTCGTCTTATTTTACGATATAACTGATGCTCTACCCTGCTGAAATAAATTACAGAGTTATAAAAGTTTCTACATTTCCCTACACACTTTGTGGTTTTAGGGGAAGGATTCAGTCTGGGAACTCACATGTGCCATTGAATGAACCGTTTGATTTCATCAGCTCTTTTCCTAATTTGCGTCAACTCTCTCTAGATATCCTTCACCCTTAGCACCTCTGTAAATTCCTTCCTCCCTATGCATTGCTTTCACCATAACTGACATCATTCCAGTATGAAACGTAGAGCAAGGCAGCTGTCAAGTTCTGTTCAATCCCTTTCCATTCCTTATTGTGACCTTAATAAGGCCCACCTGCTGGGTGCCAACCACCTGCAAAAAGGTCAATTCTGTGGATGGAATCTATAAACAGTGGTGGTCATACCCTAGGACTAAACACAGAGGTTTAAAGTTTTCTCACAGGGGGCAAGGAGTGAGCAGTGCTGGAAGGAGGCCCAGAGTGTTACAAAGAGTTCTAACAAATAACCGAAAGTGTTAAAAAAAAATTATACTTCAGCCAGAAAGCCTAAGTTTTATACTTTTAGGAGACTAATAAACTTTATTCAAGAAAACACTCACTTCAAATTTTCCATCCCATGGAACAAATCAGATGTTACCTCAATACTTTCTGTTAATTCACCCATATTCCCATCGACAAACAGCTACATTACCCAATCTCAACCTCTATAAATAAAGGTTGCCTAAACTTGGATTTTTTTTTTTTAAATTTTTTTTTTTTAGGTCACGGAGGTTGCTTTTCAGTCTATGCCTTCACGTAAGAGTATGTGAGAGGCCCTTATTCCATGTGCAATTTATTTTCTCCCGTGATTTTGGGTTGTAGGCTTAATTTTTTGTGTTGGAAGTGAATTCATCACTCTTTCATAACAGGGAATTCCCAACCAAAGAAGTGTGGGAGGTGGTGAAGGGGTGGGTCAAATCATCGGTACATGCTACTCAATTTTGTTAGCGTTTTCCCCTTCCCAACTTCTTTTTAAATCCTGGCCAAAAAAAAAGAAAAAGTGTTTGAAATAATCCTCATCATCACTCTTGATGTCAAAAGTGCTTTTGGATTCACTGAAAAGAATAGATTAACAGCAAGCAACGAGGGATCAAGTCAGAGTTTGACCTTCCTGGCATCAGTGGGATGACAGGAAATCAGACTAAGCTGCATCCCACATGGCAAGAGTGGGGCAAAATCAGGGAACTAGCCATATTTCATATTTTTAGCTTCCTCCCGTGTGACAATTAGCAGTTTAAAATAATTCCCGATGTCACCCTTTGGACCTGGGTGGACATTTCAGCGTATTTCCAGAAGTGTACTTCTGTATTAAGCCTAATGCGCCAATGATGAATGAAATGACAAACACCGAAGTAAACAACTAAAAAGATAAATAAATAATTCATTTCCTTCCCTAGAATCCTCCCCACGGTCAACCGTAAAATACTGCTTGTAAGGCATAATACCCACTTCAATCACGTCAGCTGCTGATCATTAATTGCTTCAGAAAAAGACAATATTTTATCCATCCTCTTTGGAGTTCCAGTGTGAATGGGGAAGCAAAAGAGAGTGAAACTGAGTGAAACATGAAAAGCTTGATTTGTTAGGACCCCTGCTGTCTGAAAAGAGATCAAAGCTCAGAGGGAGGCTGTAAAACAGCCGAATGCACAGCACTGAAACATGGCCCGTGGCAGCTGCTCTGGGCACTCGCTCACAACCCAGGTGTGCCTGCAACTCCACTCTGCCAGCGGAATCATGGGAGTAGGTTACCTCTCCTCTTCCTTCATTATTTCCACGGCAGTCACGGAGGAGATGCGGGCTCCATCCATCACAATGCACAAATTCACAGTGCGCAGATTCAGCACAGGCCTAATTAAAGCTTTTCCTTTCATTTGTGGAGATAATTAGACTTTCATCTCACCAGGAAGCTTCAGAAAGATCTATTTCTTTCTTCAATAAAAGCTACATCAAACAAAAGCAGATTTTAATCGCCTTTTCTTTGGGGCATGAGTCAATAATGAAAGATGTCATGGGTAACAAAAAATTGTGTGCAGAAAAAAGAGAGGGGCGGAAAAAAAAAAAAAAAAGACGCCTAAGCAATGTTCTTTAATTAACATCATGTTTGCAAACACCATTAATTTCTCTCATTAAAATGATTTTTATCTGCAACTGATTGTTGATAAAACAATCGATTTGAGCATCTCATCTGTTTCACCGCTATGCAAGAACCCATCTGCTGTGCTGTAAAGCAGTAATCACGCAGGCTGTTAAGCAACATGTGAGAACAATAAAAAATGCATGCGTGTGTGTCAGGGATTTGTGAGGTTGACTGCAGGGCAAGGGCCACCTTTCCACAGGACATGTATAAAAAATGACTTGGTGTCAGGTTAAAGGACAACACATCACAAAGATCAGAACTGCATAAATAAAAACACAAATTAATATTTGCAGGCAGAAAAGGCTCCATCTGTGTTTAGGAATCATTTCGTAAACAGATTCTGAAAAGGAAGGCAGGGAATTTAGATGCATTTAATAGTGTGCCATTGGCTGGTGTAATTTTAGATGACACACGTGTGGCTTCTCTGCTGTTTAAGATGCCCTTAATTTTTCAAAACGAAAATCCTCACCCGAACACTTTTTGAGAATTGTTGAATTTAGCTTTTTCTTCTCCTAGTTTGAGTCACATAAAAATAAGTACTTCTGTGGATATAGAGGAATTGGTGGATTCAGTTGTGGGATCAACTTTAGGGGCAGACGAGTTGAGAGCAAGCATGTACTGTGAATGTGTAAGGCTGGACCAGAAGTCACAGGATCCAGAATGGACACCAAAATATACTTGGGCACAAAGATAAAGGATTTGCCCAGATTCACCTAGCATAATAAAATTAAGCTCTTTGGAAGGGAACTTCCAGGTGATATGGTACAGGTTCCTACCCCTCTGCTGTGAAACTATGGAATGTTGCCTGTTGGTATTTCAGGAATTCTGGTAATAGTGACCAAGTCCACATTTTTGAAATACACGCTATTTGTAACAGTTCTAGGAATTCTTAATTTCATTCTTTAGTTGAGTTAAAGACTGTTCCAGCCTTTGGTTGTAAGTCTGTCTTTTGGAGCCACAGTCTAAGATTAGAATTCTCATGATGGTCCTTTCATCCCTGAAATCCTATCTAGGTTGTCCCTGTCCCTTGAGTTCTTCATGGTAAATACCTCATTCCTTCAGGAATTCTTCAGATGATAATTTTTTCCCTAGCCTTTTCAAGATACCGATCTTTCCCTTTGAATATATTCCAGGGTGTCAATTTCCCAATGATGATACAGCAACCAGAAATGTACATCCTATCCCTGATGTGAACAGAGCGGTACCTCATCATACATGTCATCATGTAAAAATACCAAACATTTAAAGTGGATTTTTCTTTTCTAAGAAATACAAATAATTTGTTACAAATCAATTAGTGTTCGATCCCCAGAAGTCTTTAAACTTTATGGCAAATTCAGAGTTCAAAGTGCTCAGGAGAGAAATACTGTCTTCCATTGATACAGTCAGTAACGAATACCTATTGCTGTTAGGTCATTATTTCCATAATATATTTGTCTTTAATATCCTGAACTTTAAGATTCCATACTATGGTATATTTCTGCTGATTATGAAATCAAGTCTTCATGTTATCAAACCAAAATGATTAAAAAGCAAAAATCTTTCATCAATCTATCAATAATTCTGTTCTCAGGACTGGAAATAATTGTTCGACCTATTAAATAATTGTTTGATAACTGATAAAAGTATGTGATATTAGTGGCACACAAATACAGACCAATAAATGAGACTTTCCATTTGTCAATTTTATGATGTAAGAGTGTAATTTTGGATGAAAATTCATCATATCTGATGTTTGTAGGCAAAATAGAGAAATGTACTAAAAACAATTTGGAATTGTTGATAGAGTATCCTAACTGAGTTTCTGGTACTTTGCTAAATTATTTGTCTTTGGATCATTAAATTTAGACAGCTCAAGCCTCTGGTTCTTTTAATTTTCTAAGTAAAGAAACAAATATCTTCCTCACCCAGCCTATCTTTTTATAAGTTATAGAACGCTCACT
>CAUYQG010090941.1:0-13911 GCA_963574415.1 Tarsius wallacei | reverse complement strand
AGAAACCATCAAGAGAGCAGGGAGACAGCCCACAGACTGGGAAAAAGTATTTGCCAACTCCAGGTCTGACAAAGGCTTAACACCTTGGATCTACAAGGAACTCAAATGTGCTGAAAAGAAAAAAACAAACAACCCCATTATAAAGTGGGCAAAAGACATGAACAGACACTCTGAAAGGAAGACATCCGAGCAGCCAACAGACACATGAAGAGATGTTCAACCTCACTAATCATCAGGGAGATTCAAATCAAAACCACACTGAGATACCACCTAACTCCAGTTAGAATGGCAATTATCAATAATTCAAAAAATAACAGTTGCTGGAGAGGGTGTGGTGAAAAGGAAACACTTCTACACTGTTGGTGGGAGTGCAAACTAGTGCAACCTCTGTGGAAGACAGTGTGATGATTCCTAAAAGCTCTAAATATCGACCTGCCATATGACTCCGCAATATCCCTACTGGGAATATACCCTGAAGAACTCAAATCACTCTATAAAAAAGATACCTGCACACATATGTTTATCACAGCATTGTTTACAATAGCAAGAACCTGGAATCAACCATGCTGTCCATCAAGAGAGAACTGGATTAAAAAAATGTGGTACATACACACGATGGAATACTACACAGCCAGAAAAAAGAACAAAATCATGAATTTCGTATCAACCTGGATGGAACTAGAGTCTATAATACTGAGTGATCTCTCACAGAAACAAAGATCTGTGTATCACATGTTCTCACTCATATACTGGACCTTGAACATCTATTGTAATGCTATAAGAAAAGGACTGACAGTGATGGAAAACTATGGGGGGGAGAGGGGAAGGGAGGTGGGATTAGCGGTAGTAATATCTGTCTGGGGGTGGGGAAACACCCCTTATTAACAAGGGTGCCTGAACGAAACATATTTGTATGCCTAAGCCTTAACTGTACCCCACAATATCAAAATAAAAAATATTGATATAAAAAAGAAAAAAGTGATATGTATACAATGGAAAAAAAAAGAAAGTAAAGATATGTGTTTGGTTTTTCATTTATGGAACTACTGGACATTTATATGGCTATTTATTTTTGTAGAAAAACCTAAATTAACATCTAGTATTTTGTTATTTCTTCCTGAAGAACTTACTTTAACATGACTTGTATTGCAGGTTTAGTGGTAATTAATAGTCTCATCTATTGATTTTCACAATATTTAGGAGGATTTGTGCTTATATTTGACTTTATTTTAGAAAGGTATGTTTGTTGGGTATAGTAGACTAAGGTGCCAAGGTCTTTGGTTTTGTTTTGATTTTTACAAAACATAAGCCTACTGCTATAGTTTTTCTATATTGCAAAATTTCTAACAAGAATTTCTATTTTTATTCCTCTATACCTAATATATCTTTTTTCTCGGTTGTTTTAAAGATATCTTCATGTGTTTTGGGTAGTTTTATTACGGGATGCCTTAGTGTTTTTATTCGAGGTGCTAACTTAAGTTTTTTTGCCCTGTGAATTTGGGAAACATTTTGGATATTATTTCTTCAAACATTTTTTTTTTTTGGTCTATCCCTGTCACTTATTTCTTTCTTTCTAGATTCCAACATATTAGGTTGTTTAATATTGTTCCAAGGGTCATTGATGCTCTGTTTATTTCAGTCTTTCATTTGCTCTGTGGGTTTTGTTTTATATCATTTATATTAATATACAGTTGACCCTGATATAACATGAGTTTGAACTTCATGGGTTCACTTATAGGTGGATAGTCTTCCATTCTGCCACTCCTGAGATAGCAAGACCAACCCTCCTCTTTCTTCTTCTCTTCCTCATTCTACTCAGCGCAAAGACAATAAGAATGAAAACCTTTATAAATATGATCCACTTCCAATTAATGAGTAGTAAAATAATTTACCTTCCATATGCTATTTCCTTTTCTCTAGCTTACTTTATTATACAAATGCAATATATAATAAGTACAACATGCAAGATATGTGTTAATTGGTTGTCTATGTTTTGGTAAAGCTTCCACTCAACAATAGGCTATTAGTAGTTCAGTTCTGGGGGAGTAAAAATTATACACAATTTTTTGACTGCACAGGGATCGATGTCTCATCACACACTATGTTCAAAGGCAAACTATATTTTCAAGTTCACTGATTCCTTCATCACTGTTAATCTAATTTGCTGTTATGCCACTCTAACTTTTTCATTTAGATACTGTGTTTTTCTTCATAGAAGTTCCATTTGTGTCATATATTATTTTCTTTCTTCTTGAATTTATAGAGTATGTTTTCAATAGCTGTTTTAAGGTCATCTCTCTCATTTGGGGGTTATTTTCATTGATTGTGTTTTCTCCTAGTTATGGATCCTATTTTCCTGCTTTTTGATATCTTTTTATTAGATTCCAGACACTGTGAATTTTACATTGTTGTTTTCTGTATTTTGTCAAATTTTGTTTACCTAGTGTTGCATTTTGTCTGGTATGCAATCAATTTACTTGTAATCACTTTCAAAGCTTAGCATTAAGTTTTTTTTTTTTAGGGGAAGACTAGAGTATCTTTTAGTCCAGGACTAGTTAAATTTCACTCTGAAGGTGATATCCTTCTGTGGATTTTTCCCAGTGCTGTGTAATATGAGGCCTTTCCACTTTAGATAGTGAGAATATGAACTATCCCAGTCTGGGTGAACTAACGGATATTGTTGGTTATTGCTTTCCAAAGCTTGTTGCCTCACATCAGGTAGTTTTCCCTTATAAAAACACCGATAATTACTTAGCCAAAGACTTAAAGTAACCCTTCTTAAGACCTCCAGAACTCTCTCCCTTTTTGTAGCTATCTGTCCATTCTGGGATTCTGCTTCAAATTCTTATTGCTTGGCTTCCTTGACTTCCAACTTCTATTTCCTCAACTGAGCAAAACTGTTAGGCTCTGATGGGGTACCCCCTCTTTCCATGTGGCCTGACAATTAATTTCATACAGTGAGCAATTGTGGGGCTACCTACTTTGTTTTCCCTTTTTTTTTTTTCCAGAGAGCAAAACCCTAGTACATCCTGTTATCCAATGTTTCGAAACATCATTTTACATATTTTGTCTAGTTTCCTAATTGTTCAAGGAGAGAAGGAAAATCAACTCCATCATGGCTGGGCCTGCAGAATTACATTTAAGTGTGTATTTAGGACCCAAGCAAGGTTCTTATTTAAAATTACATCTATTTTACTTTCATGAACTTCACTTAAATGTGGAAGTTTGCTCAGCCGCTTTGTAACTTTTTACTTGAGATTTTTAAAGTTTTTAATAAGTCCTATATGGTTTTCTTACAGAAAAAATAACTGATTTTCTGCTTTGAGATTATGTTGCCTCACCTGAAAGTCCTTTATCTATTATAAATGTTGACACTTAACTTCCTCTCCCCAAGGAATACTTAAATTAGATTATTTTGAGACAAATAGAGCAAATAGTGAAAATATTTAATTTTTTTGACTTGGATTTTTTTCTCTGAAAAGTAAATTAAGAATGAGTAATGAGTATTTTGGAGTCTACAGTGTCCATGACTGCTCTCTTGATTTTCCTGCATTTCTGTGACTATCACTTACTTCATGCTAGATGTCCATAGCAACGTCCACTGTGAGCTTAATGCATTGTCTTTAGAAAAGGAAATGTCTCTGGAAAGATGGCCAGGCATACAAACAATGGGATAGTGCTAAAAAAAGGGTGTCTTCTTACTCCAGGATAGCCCCTGTTTCAGTTAAAGAGTGTGATTCTGATGACTCTCCTAGGACTTTTTGTATAAATGTATGGGGTCTTACACTAACCTTCAACTTTGTACACAAGGCTTATTATTTAAAATAGATTTCTTAAGGTAATATTTTATTTTTTTTAAAAAAACTGTAACATTTAAAAAATTATAAAGCACTACAATTAATTACAATGAAGTTATACAGATGGCAAATAAGCATATGAAAAGATACTCCACATCACATGTCATCAGGGAAATGCAAATTAAAACAATAATGAGATTCCACTGTAAAACCATTAGAAAGATTGAATTCAGAACAGTGACGACACCAAATACTAGCAAGGTCATGGAGAAACAGGAACTTTCACTAAATTGTTTGTGGGAAGCAAAAAGATACAACCACACTGGAAGACAGTTTGGCAGTTTTTTAAAAGAAATTAAACATACTCTTACAATATAATCCATCTATCACATTCCTTGATATTTACCCAAAGGAGTTGAAAATGTATGTTCACACAAAATCTTGCACATGGATGGTTATAGCAGCTTTATCCATAATTGCCAAAACTTGGAAGCAACCAAGATGACCTTCAATAGGTAAATGAGTAAATAAACTGGGGTACATCCAAACAATGGAATATTATTCAGAAATACAAAGAGATGAGCTATTGGGCTGTGAAAAGACATGGAGAACATTTAAATGAACATTGCTGAGCAAAAATAACCGATCTGAAAAGACTTCACACTGTATGATTCCAACTATATGATATTGTGAAAAAGGCAGAACTATGGAAACACTGAAAACATCAGTGGCTGCCAGGGGCAATGGTGAGAGAGGGATGAATAAGGAAGAGCACAGATCATTTTAGGGCAATGAAAATACTCTATGTTGTTATAGACACATGCCATTATACATTTGTTCAAACCCACAGAAAGTACAATGCAAAGACTGAACCCTTATGTTAACCATGGACTTTGAGTGATAATGATGTGTCAATGTAGGTTCACCAGTTGTAGAATACGTACCACTCTGGTGGTAAATGTGATTGTGAGGAGGCCATGTATGAGTGAATGTAGAGGGTTTATGGGAAATTTGTGTACCTTCTCTCCATTTTTTAGTGAAACTAAAACTGTTCTAAAAAATAAAGTCTTGATTGAAAACTTAAAGTAAAAATTGATAAATAACTATAAAACATCTTAAACCTATATTTTAATACCCCATGGTTTCCCAGTACAGAATTCCAACTATTTGATAGGTTGAAAATTGTCCACCCACACCCTACATAACACTAGGCCTGGGCTTGAACCTGCAATAAACATTCTTGAAATCTTTGGTGTCTCAGGGCACATGGTGTGAACTGCTAGTCTCAGAGAACCTCACAAACAATGAGTAGTACCAAAATATTTGTAACATTTTGTTGTCTAAAAACAAATTTATGATGAAAATATTGTACAGTGGTTGAGGGCATGGGCTTTTCCAAACAGTCTGATTAATATTCCAGCCCTCGTGAAGCCTTGATCATAATTCACATCACTAAATATTATTTATAGTGTCTTCAAAATTGGATTGTTAGAGGAATTGCATGACATAATCTGTTGATGCTGAATTTAGCCCAGTATCATCACTACTAGTACAATAAATGGTAGCTTTGTGAAGAGAAATCATTATTGCCATCACTGTCATCATCATTATCATAGGCATCATAAAATATTAAATAGGTTAATTCTGCTCTGTCTACTGAACACCTAATACATATTTTCCACTATGCTAGGCACTGGATTAAGCCCTTCGGAACTAGGATATAAATTATAAAATATAAAGTTTAATATAAAAATATATAAACATATACATACAGTTTAGCAAAACTGATTTTTTTTTCAAATGATGGCACAGTTATAGTAGCTATTCATATTAAAACTAGCATTCAAAAATTTTAGCAAGAGACATCATATATAAATGAAAATTCTTTGGCTAAAATTAGTTTTAGGGAGGTTGTCTCTAATGACATCTCTTTGGAAAAAAAGATACTTTTTAAAGTTCATAATGATAGGTTTGGGAGCTCTGGAAAGGGAGAACCATGCTGAATCATGTACAGGGATTAGAACACCCATGAAGGTAGGAAATCTGTCGAGTAGGTCTGTCAGAAGGTATGACTTGGATTCCTCTCCCTGCTTTCAGAAGAACAAGTGATTATACGATTGATAAGGCACATCTGAAGTTAATTTTTGTTAAGTGTTAGGTCATTGACGAGTTCTTCATCCCCAGAAATGGAGGAGTACATTCCTTTTCCCAAACTCCTTTTCCCAATTCTGTCCCAAGAACTTCTCCTGGGACTCTTATCCTGTTACTAGTTATCACCCCTTCAGTTTACACTTCTCTTGTTTTTCTTCTCGCTATCACACATAGCTGTGGAGGGGTGGAACTTCAGATGAGTTTAAACTTTATTCATTTGTGACAAAATTATTAACACCACACTAATCATTATAAAAATCTAATTAGATACCAAGATTAATTATACGTTTACTCTGCCTTCTAATTACAGATCTTAATCAAGGTCTTGCACGATGTTAAAAATATAATTCATTGTCTGAGTGTCTGAGAATACTCAAACACCTTTTCTGTTTTTTTGTCCTGCAAGGTGATATGAAGAATCATTCATAGACTCATTTTTTTTTTTTTTTTTTTTTTTGTGGATATCACTCTCTAGGACTTATGTGTGGAGATTTCCTTGCTGGGTCAGAGGAAAGGAGGGTCACATAAGTAGCCCTTCAGTTCCTTCAATCACCTTGTCTATTCTTTTCCATCTGCCTTAAAAGAGCTCATGACCTATATTCTTCTTCTCTATTACTCCTAAGAACTGTATAGGTCAAGATTATCCAGCAAAACAATTAGAGAGAGAGAGAGAGAGAGAGAGAGAGAGACAGGAGAGGAGAGGAGAGGAGAGGAGAACAGAGGAGAGAAAAGAAAAAAGGAGAGTTTATTAGGGGAAGTGACACACAGGATCATGGAGGCCAAATAGTGCCATGGCCTACACTCTACAAGCTGAAGAACCAGGAAGGTCAGTGGGTAATCATTAGTCTCAAGGCCTGAAAACCAGGGAAGCTGATAGTATAACTCCTAGTAGAGAGCAGGAGAAGGGTGAGCAAATTGACCCTTCCTCTGTCATTTTTTGTTCTATCCAGGCCTCAATGGATTGGATAATGCCTGACCTTATTGGTGAAGTCAGACCCTCCTTACTCTACTGCTTCAAATGGTAATCTCTTCCAGCAATATCCTCATAAACACTTGAAAAACATTTTACTGGCTATCTAGCATCTCATAGCCCAGTCAAGTTGACACATAAAATTAACCATCATACCATTCTTGTGGGCCCCTATTTTATCCTTACTTTTTAAGTTGTATTATTATTTGTCAAAGTGAATCGGTCATAATAACAGATAAGAATATATTCTCAGAAGACCTCCTTCCAAAATTGAACCTGCCTGAATGGGTACATTTAAGGATTCCCTTCAGATGTATTCACTATATCCAAATATCTTCACACTCTTACTTTATCCTGTCCTAAACTACATGGTACACACTGAGCTATAGTTTTGCATTTTGTGGCCTTATTATTTGCTCTTAAAATTAATTTAGAATTTTATGTTATTGGCAAGCTATCAACAAATACAAATTGTAGTAAACTATCATCAGAGAAACACTTATACAGTACTCTACAGAATTTTCAGTAACGAGCAGTCTCTGTTAAGTGCATTATCAAGACAAGACTCGTTAACTATATAGGAAAATATTTATTTTATATTAATAAAATTTCACAAATTGTTAAGTATAAATAAAAATCAAAAGTGGAAAATAAAAAACAACAAAAATATGCAGGACGAAAGACAATTTGAGAAAGTGGAAAATCTTATCATGCTCCTGGGTTCTTTTAGCCTAAGAATCAATTCCCCTGTTGTATATCTGTGTCATTATCTACATTTTACTTATTTATTTATTCAGTTGTTTATTTTCTCTCTCTGATCACTAAAATATAAGCTCTATGAAAGTGGATACTTTGTCTATGTGGCTTACTCAGCACCTAGCATACAAATCAGGTGCTCAATTTTAAAAAAGTGTTGAAAATTTAAATCCTTAATATGTAAAGAGGTCTTGCAATCCAATAGGAAAAATGCCTGCTTCAGGAAAGTAAAAGGGTGATGTGGCAATTATAATATAAGAAATTACAGCTAGCTAAAACTTGTTCACCTTCACTAAGTAGTAAAAAATAAAAATTAAAATAATATAAGGTATAATTTTGACCTCTATTTTTAAAAATTATTTAGAAATATGTATCAAAATAATTTAAATTGTTTAAGGTCTTTTACTCCTTCTAAGGAAGGAGCAAGAGATGCCCAAGAAATGTCTATATAAACATGATATACAATTTTCTCTAATTAAAAAAGTTGAAAAACAACCTAAATATCTAGCAATGGAATATTTATTAAATAAATGATGGTATCTTTATAATGGATATTCTATGCAGCCTATTAAAAGTCATATTCTCAAAACATATAAAACTATCTTGGGAAATCCACAGAATAATATTCACTGAGAAAAGAAGCATGCAAAACTGTCTGTATAATATTATTTTAATTTTATATTATGTATAAAGGTTTGCCAAATATGCCCACGTACATATGGAAAATCTATTGGAATAAAAAAACACAAATACTTAACAGCGGCACTTTCTGAGTACTGACAGCTTTGTTCTACTTATATTTTTCTGTATTTTCTACATGTTCTACATTGACACATGCACTGCTTTTATAATTTAAAAAGTCAATAATAGTATTATTGTTAAAATGTATAGACAATACCTGGTGGGCTTGGGAATATGAAAGTGTGGATATTTACATTTTATTCTAAATAATTGTAATGAACGAAAAAGTAGATCTGGAACTTTTTAATGAGAGTGGAATAGACTTCAAAGTTGTAGCAGCAAACACCCTTAATATTTTCAAAAGTTTCAATTTCCTTTGTTAAAGGAGGATTGCTAATGGTTTTCTCAGAAACATTATCACTATCGTGGGGAAAAACATAATTTTGAAAGGAATCACATATCTATGTTATTGCAAAATTTCTGCATCTTACCATATTATTCGGAGGTTTGCTAACATTAACAGAGTTAAAGAAGCAACCACAAAAGCAAACATAATAAAAAATCTGATTTATCAACATGCAAGGAATCGAGGACACCCTCTTGTTACGAGAAGAAAAAAAAAAGCACAATTAAAGAAAATTCCCCAAGCAAAGTCATCCATATTATAAACTCTCAAAAAAATAATGAAGGTCACATTTCACAACCTGAAGCTATAGTCACAGCAGCCTCGAGACTCAAACTAAATATATGCACAAAAAAGTATACTTGTTGTAAATACAGCAATCAAGCAGTAGCAGCACAAATTATGCATAAGAACTACTTCAATCAAGTGAGATAGAGGGTGAAAAATCATCAACCCTTACCATCTTTAGACCTCGTAGTCAGCAAGTTAAATGGAGATGGAAACAAAAGAGTCAGGATGGCTTTGAACAATCAATTATTAATGAATGAGTCAAATAACCCTGTGTAAATATTTATCAAATGGATAGCTTTCCTAGGGGTTAAGTCATCATCATTAGTCTAGTATTATCACAGCCTACTCTCTGCTCAGGCAGGAGGGTAGCCAAGTGAACTCTACATAAATGCCAATGTTGTGGTAGTGGTGGTGTTGCCAGATTTAACTAATAATGCTCATCTGGAAATGCTACGTGGTAGGGATGGGGGACAGAATTACAAGGCCTAGAGAACTAGAACAGAAGACAATAATAAATGTGGCTGATTGTATAAAGGCCCAAATCTTTTGACAGAGTATTCCTGCAAAGGGAAGTTATCTCTTGGGGCAGTAGAACTTCATTGTTCTTGCTACTAACGTGACTGTCTTTTCCAAGCCTCATCGCTACAGAGTTTCATGTCTTTTAAATTCACTGGCAGATGCCACTGAGAACCACTGAGATAATTCAAGGATGGGAGTTTGGAGTGGAGAAGAGGGGGAACTTATGTTTAGAAACAGATTCACAGCTAATAAATTCTGTCTTTGAGAAACCCAGAGCCAACCCACCATGCCAATACAGAGCTCTCAATTTGAGAGTGAGAAGCAGAAGATACCTGATTATCCTCCTTTATATAATAGGGAACTTCTGCCAACTTGATCACAAACTATTTTTATACCTTTTGTACTTTCTCAAACAAATACCTCCTAATTCTTTTAGATTTTTCCCATCCCCTTTCCTCTCAAGGAAGAACTTTCAATAAATAGTAATTAAATTAATGAGGAAAAAGGAATTCCATACATCTTAATATTTATGACAATAAACATCCCAAGGCCATTTAACTGATGACTCGATGTTTGGGAATCTCCCTTTGTAATCACTTACATGTACTTGTTTTCAAATTTTACACTCTTTTTACTTAATTTGGTAAGAACTGCATTATTTTCTTCTGTGCCATGCAGAATTCAAGTAACCATATTTCTAATTAGCCATTAAAAGAGACGAGGAATGTATCAAATTAGTAAGAAAATGAGAATTTATAAAGCCTAATCCGGCCTTTTTCTTTCATTAATTAATTTAACATATTTAGTTATATTAGTTAACTTAATCTTAATAATAATACTAAAAAAGGAGCAAAACAACATAATAGCAAAAGTAATTAATTAATTAATCAATTTATCTAGTCAAAACTTCAACAGATACTATATTCCAGGCAATATTCTAGATTCTGGGAAGCAAGAATTATTCATAAAATATAGTCATTAAGCTCAAGAATCTTGCAATTGACTAAGTAGACAGACTTGTAAAATTATGTTATCATAAAAGATACGAAAGGCATAGGAAAAGAGCGATACCGAATTCCAAGTAGGTAGAGAGAGCTTATACGAAAACAGAGGGAAAGGTATTCCAGGCAGAAAATAGTGTTAAAATCTTTACTGGGAATTGAAATCAGTATTTGGCTTTTAAATACCATTATTCTTTCATTTTGATTTTTTTTCTTTTTCACTAGACACTAAGGGTTTTCATCATTTATATCCTAATATAAAGTCATATTTAGATATCTTCCAAAAATTACAATAGAGTCCCTCTTAGAGTGATAGTAAATTTTATTACCTGGAAATGGAGGTTACAGAAAAGAATAGGGAGTTGGGGACATATTCGCGAAGCAGCATAATTCACAGTTTTCTCTGAGCACATTTATCTGCAGTTAAGAATCAACTGCCCAATACTTTCAGCTGCTTGGCTTTAAGCACTTTTTGCTTTCTGTTTCCCCAGTCCCTGCTAAAGCCCAGGTGCTTCGACTTGAACTTGTTAGTTTTTCTGCAAGGTAAGTTTCCCATCTCAAGATTCCAGTTCTCCTCAATTGAGTCCACACCCACATGTTTTTCATTTGACTCTTGCTAGATCAGGACAAAGTTGATATTCCCATGCCTTTTCCTTCTTCAATGCAACTTTCAGCCCTTCCAAACATGCCCTTTGGGTTTAAGGCATGTGCTTCCTCCAAAGGGTCTTTCTATTATAAAATTTTTCTTTGATAATGGACTGGAAGATTCTGTTCCCAGCTGACTGCATCTTATTCACAGAGAACAGGAAAGGTTAGGTGATTTGAATGCAGGAACTTTCCTAGTGCTCTTCTAATTTATGCCATATGCCGAAGCCACCCATATATGAGCTCTGCTCTGAACTTCAGCTATTTATTTCTCTGTCATTCAGGAAGACATTTGGATGTAGTAAATTCCCTTTTCTAGCTCGCCCCTTTGAGATGGTAGGTGAAAGGAAGAGAGAAAAGGGAGGGGCATTTCAAGTGGTAAAATGCTGTCAATACTGATAGCCTTTCCGCTTGATAATTACTAATCTTATAATACTTGGATTGAATATAAGAAGGTAATGTAGAGACTGAGTATATGATGCTCATGTTTGCTTATATTTGCAGAGTATAAAATATATGTGACATACACAGTATAAAATACGAGAATAGCAAACACACTTAAAAAAAACTTAGATCATAATGTTTTTTTCTAATTCACAAAATAATGCCTTATGCGTGCTAAATAAAGAGTTAGAGTCAACTACATCAACAATGCTCTTTCTCTATTGTAATGATAAATTTTGAAAAAGCAAGGAAAATGAGTTCATTAGAGATGGTGAAATAAGGAAGATAAAATGATCGAACCAACAACACATTTATAAAAATGTAAACAGTGTGTATACTAATTTTCACTAGTAGTTCATTTAAAATATATTCATAAGTGCATATTTCTTGTAGTTTGAGAAATAAAAATCAAATAAAACCCTAAGGGCCAAATAATAGCAGAACACAGGATAACTACATGCAAAATGTTCCAATATTTCAAATGGATGAATTTTGAATCAGTTTATTTTGG
This sequence comes from Tarsius wallacei, assembly GCA_963574415.1. NCBI lineage: Eukaryota > Metazoa > Chordata > Mammalia > Primates > Tarsiidae > Tarsius > Tarsius wallacei. Next base: position 1,742 of record CAUYQG010090941.1, on the reverse strand, counting down.
TCTGCACTAAAAATGGGTAACTTTATATTTTAAAGGTATACTATTTTATGAGAAATTTCTTTTTTAAAAAAGCAAATGAAAAAATTCAATAGAAGTCTATTTAAATTAGCAAAACTGAAAAAAAAAAGCTATCCTAAGTAAGCATAGATACATTTGTAACCAATTGATTCAAGATTTTGTTTTTACTTTCCTTTTTTGTTGACTAAGCTTAACTAGTGACAGATATGTGACTAATTAAATCTCAAATCCTGAAGTTGCTCCTAAATTTTTAAAAATTGCTACATAGCGTTCCCCTGCAGAAATGTGTACAAAGTATTTAACCAACTTTTATTCGTATGTTAGCTTTTTCTTGTTTTTCGCTATTATAAACAAATCTGATATAAGCATTTTATACACATACATAATTGCTTACATGTATGAATTTTAAGCATGTTTTCCTAAAAGTATAATTGCTGCATCTAAAGACATCTGCATTTCACATTTTTACGAATGTTACCAAATTCAATGATGATCATTTTGCCTCATATGAATCAATAGTACCCTGCAACTGCTATTCTGCTGTGGTGCTATTAAGAAAAGGAATTGAATGGGGAAGGAAAGAATAAGCAAGAAAAGAGTAGAAAAATAAGCAAGTAAACAGAAAGAGAAAAACAGGACAGAAAAAATTGCAGTGGTGGGGGTTTGGGTAAGAAATGCATACCATGCCATTAATGTAGATGCCAAATCCATATCTCAAGCCTCCATACTTTTCATGAGTTTCAGATCCACTCTCTGCACATTTAATTTAGCAGATTTACTTGAATATTAGCTTGAGAAGGTAGGACATCCACAACAAAACGAAAATCACTAGCATCCTACTCCAACAGCTTTTATTCCTCATAATAAGTGGTACCCCATGGACCCCAAACCCCAGACTAGAAACCTGGGTATTTTTATTGACTCTTCCCTCTTTCTCAACCCTGGTATTGCAGTCCATCACTCTCACGCATCATTCTTCCACTTAAATATTTCTACAATTTTTTCCGTTTTTTTCTATCCTTGCTATCACTACCCTAGATTAATGTACTTGTATTTTTAGCTGGATCTCAGCTATAGTTTCTTTGGTTTCCGTGTATTGTATTTCTCCCTTTGTTGTTTTGGCAATTTTATACCTTAATTGTTAATTTTTTCATAGTTAGCCTTTAAATCTTATCATGTGTACTTAACAAACTTTAACATTTATTACACATTTATTCCACCCTTAGAAAGAGACAAAGCCCCTAGAAAACCTAAATCTGGTTGAATCCCTTCTTGATTATCACATATTGATGCAGTATTTTAAATTCATTTTAACTTCATACATTTGAAATTGTTATATTATATTGTTATTTATATCGATAATATATTTTTTGCATAAAACAAACTTTATAACATATATACTTATGTTTATTATTTATTTTCTGTCTTCAACTAGCATATAGTCTTCAAAAATGCAGAATTGTGTTTATTTGCTGAGAACTGTGCCCAATACACAGCAGATACTCAATATATATTTTGATGAAACACAGACATTATTTATCTACATGTTCACTCATTCTGTGGCTCATTATTATTTTTTACATTCAGCTAAACTTCCTGAGGTAGTATTCATTTCCCATAATTTGTTTCTCATAAGTTTTCCATGATGAAGATTTGTTAATGATAACATCTTTTGCTTCGTTAACTAAAAATGAACTTTTTTTACCTGACTTTTGAAAGTCCTA
>CAUYQG010090935.1:0-22179 GCA_963574415.1 Tarsius wallacei | reverse complement strand
AGCCTTCCAAGTGGCTGGAACCACAGACGTGCTGCCACGCCCAGCCAATTTTTTTTTTTTTTTTTTGAGTTGGCGTCTCACTCCGTCGCCCAGACTGGAGTTTAGTGGCCGCTTCCGGCCACCGCAGCCTCGACCTGCTGGGCTCCAGGGATCCTTCTGCCTCAGCCTTCTGAGTAGCCAGAACTACAGGTGTGCTAATTTTTTTTGATTTATTGTAGAGATGAGGTTTCGCCTGCCCAGGCGGGTCTCGAACCCGCGGGCTCAGGCAATCCACTCACCTCAGCCTCCCAAGGCGCGGGATTACAGGCTGAGCCACCGAGCCTGGCTTAATTTTTTTTTTTTTTTTTTAATTGTACAGATGAGGTCTCGCCAAGTTGTCCAGGCTGGTCTTGAACCCATGGGCTCAGGCAATCCTCTTGCCTCCACCTCCCAAAGTGATTACAGGCGTAAGCCGCGGCACCCAGTCAATTAATTACTCTTAAAATGGCAATCTGCTGATCTGTTTTAGAGTCAGAATTTGAATTACTGAGTGGAAAGGATGACACATTTTAAGACTACATATTTTATTAAACTAAATTAAAAACATTATGGACAAGCGTACTCGTCTCACTGGCCTTTATAGCTACCTTATTTCCTTTCGTTTCATTAACCTTTTATATTAGTCAGGATTTTCTGAAGAAACAAAAGACAGAGATATTTTAAGGAATTGGCACACATGATTACTGTGGAGCCTGAAGAGTACCCATTGTAACTTACACTGCAGGCTGGCAGGCTGGAGACCCAGAAAAGAGTTGGTGTAGAGTCTTGGGTGCAAATGCAGCCTTGGGGCAGAATTCTTATCTTTATTCTTAAGGCCTTCAACTGACTAATGAGGCCCACCCACATTATGAAAGGTAACCTGCTTTATTCCAAGTGTACTAATTTAAATGTTAATCACATCTAAAAAATACCTTGCAGCAACATCTAGACTGGTGTGTGACCACACAACCGGCACCATAGCCATGCCAAGTTGACGCACGCAATTACCCATCACATCTGTTATCCAGACACAGTTTATGCTATGTGATAGAAGGCTATGCTCTTTCTTTCCAGTTTTCTCCCTGTTAAACACCGTCTGTCTCTATGCAGACACAACAGACTTAGTTAAGACCTTTGTGTAAACTATTTCCATTTTAAACCCAAAGATTGTCTCATCCAATTTTAGAATAAAGCATTTAAGATTTCCATCAAATGATGCTGAGGAAAAAAATCTGTATTTAGGCCCTATACAGGCATAAATTAGAAATATTCCTCTGCCACGTTGCAACTCAGTAAACTTGGATAGGGCGGTTAAACCCTTTCCCTCTCAACCTTCTCAACAGTAAAGTATGAACAATCATACACACTTCCCAGGTGCTTGTGAGTAATCATCGAGGAAACATGGATTTTCTAGTACAGTGTCTTGTATGTAGTAGGCCATCTATATTTTTGTTCATTTCTTTCTTATCTTGGTTAGTTGAAGCTGCTGTAACAAATTGCCATAGACTGGGTGACTTAAGCAATAGATGTTTATTTCCCACGTTTCTGGAGGCTGGGAAGTCCAAGGTTAAGGTGGCAGCAGATCCAGTGTCTGATGAAGTTTTACTGATAGCAGTCTTCTCATTGTATATCCTCACATGGCAGAGAGCAAAGAGAGATCATCTCTTACATGTCTCTTCTTATAAGGACACTAATCCCATTCAGGAGAGCTCTGCCTTCCTGACCAAATTATCTCCCAAAGGCGCCAACTCCTAATACCATAACATTGGGGGCTAGAATTTCAACATACGAATTTGAGGTAGGGGGATACAAACATTCAGTTCCTAACACTCCATCTTTTTTCTTTCTTAACTCGTCAATACCAATAGCCATTGCCAACAATCAGTGTTAAAACAAAACAAAACAAAACAAAAAAAACTGCCCTCTTCTGAGTGCTCAGTAATTTAGCAGTTCTCCACTCAGAAAATTTAAAATTTTTTCTTTTCAGTATAAACCTCATTTATTCTTTTGTTTTTCACAAAATGGCATACATTAACTACTAGTAAATAAATGAGATGATTTTAGATAACCCCCCTTCACATTATTTAGTTTTCTTTCTCACAGTTTCAAGTTTTAGTTATCCCTGGTACAGTACGAGACCGTATTCACACAACTTTTACTATGGTATATTGTTGTAATTGTTTTATTGTATTGTTAGTTGCTGTTAATCTCTTGCTGTGCCTAATTTATAAATTAAGCCTTAGCATAGGTATGAATGTATAGACAAAAACATAGAATATATAGAGTTCAGTGGTATCCGAGATTTCAGACATCCACTGGGAGGCTTGGAACATACCCCCCCCCCACCCACAAATAAGAGGGGACTACTGTATTCATTCATTGATTTAGCAAATATTTGTTAAGTATGTATTAAATCCCAAGGACTGTTTTGTGTCTTGGGGCTATAATGTGATAGATAAATACCTTGCCCTGTAGAGCTTAGTTATTAATGGGAGAGACACCCAAACAAGAAAAGTAAGAAAGATACAGTCAGATTTTATTAGTCAAGTAGGATAGGGTATTCTGTGGTGACAATCACCAAACTTTAAGAGTGCAATATAACAAAGGTACATTTCTTATTCATGACAAGTCAGCCAGGCAGCAATTCAAATGATCTGTCCTCAGCGTCCCAAGATGCTTCCTTCTTATAATTCCTCCATATCAGCACATGACTCTACCAAAGAAAAGTCAAATATCAGCAAATAAAAATTTTTACATGTGTCACTGCTGTTCCATATTTTATTGGCCATAGTAAGTCACATGGCCATGCCTACTTTCAATGGAGTGGAAAAGTGAGTCTTCGTAATTCTAGTGGTAAAAAAGAACTGGATGCACCTACCACAGGTGTTAAATTCTATGAAGATTTCTATAGAGAGTGAGAGGACAGAGGGAGTGTAATTTTTGCAAAGATAATAGAACCAAAATAAACATAAGTTTTTAAGTATGTCATTGCTTAAAATTATAATAAAATGTGTATTTCAGAAAAACTAGTCGATATGAAGAAAAACATTTGATAACTTTTGTGACTAATTGGTACTCAGATATGAGAAAAAAACTGTATTAAGTTCATTCATATATGGCTGATGTTTGTAAATATAGAGTTATTAAATCTATTTGAGGATAGGAATAACAATATATTGGTATCCTCGATTATTTAGGCACACAGCAGGTACTAAATAAAACTCTCTTGAAGTTAATGCTCACTGTTTTAAATTCTTCTTGCTTTTCTACCTGATTAGATGTCTCAAACTATATTATATTATAATTCTGTCCTGAGGTTTGAAATTGTCTTTCAAGGCCAATTTTTATTGTCTTTATATTAATATATTTATATTCAATTAAGTTTAAATTTGGACCACACACGCTTAAATTACTTGTTGTCACTCTTAATTTTTCTTAGGTATTTTTCTAAACCATTGGTAAGTATTCAGTAGGATAAAAGAAAGTTGTAACACTCCTAAATGTTAGCATTTGCATCTACCATCTTGCCTTTTTTTTTAAAACAACTTTTATATTTAACATCCCTTTGACAACGGGAAAGGACTTCACAAATTTGAATAATGTGGGAAGGAAATGCCAAGATTTTTAAAAAATGTTATTCAAGGTCATGTGTGTCCTTTTTGAAGCTACAATTATGTACTTAATTTCAAAGATAGTAGACTTATATTTTTCTTATATTTCTACTCTTTTTTTGCTTTTGACTAAGCTTTTATAATTTAAAAGCCAAGTGATCCAAAGAGAGGACTTAGCTATCTTTGAGTGGATAGGTCAAGAGCAAACCTGAAGAGAGTCTCCACTCTACCCAATGAACCTTCATTTCAGAGCCATCACTTCCCCCCCTTCCCATGCCATGTCTGAAGCATCATCTCCATCCTATTAGTCAAAAAACTTGTCTTAAATCAGTGACTCTTCTCTCTAGGCTGTGGATCACATGATCCTCAAAGAGTTCATGCCCTTTGATGCAGTTTGCTGTTTTTGGATTTGTATGAAATTTGTTGGTTAGTGGGCAAATGGGACACAGCTGGCTTCTGATTTAGAGAGTGCCTTAAACCAGTTACCTCCTACCTTAACTTGATCGTTTAAATGGAATGCGCTACCGCTCCAGCAGAGCAGAAATGATATAAAAACTATTTCTGACATGAGTATCTTGCCTCCTGAATTGCCATGGCTACTGGTATCTCTGAGGGAAAAAAATAAAAACACAGGTTTTATAATTCTCACAAGTGGTAAACCCACTTTGCATTACTTAAGAAAAGCTTTAAATGTGCAATGAGTGTTCTTAGGCTAATGACAATTGATGCCCAAAACATTACCATAATCTGATGAAACGGAATAGCAGTTTGAAAAGTAACAATTTTGTGTGTAAATTGCTGATAGCATCAACACATGCTGGGAAATTTACATATAATGGGCTACAGTTTTGGCTGAGGAGTTATTTATTTGGCCTTTCCTTTGTAAATAAGACAGCATTCTTTTCCCTCCTAGGAGTATTTAGGGCAGTTATTAATAAAATAATACTGATATCCTTTGTCCAGAGTGGCAGATTTGGCAAAAGCAATCTAGGATCTTGATCTTACAGGTCTTAGAATTTGGAAGAACCTCTATAGGTTATTTAAAACGACAGCGTTTTGTAGTTGAAGGGGACTGAATCTAGAGTCTAAATATTTGGATAGAGTCCCTGCTGTATTATTTTAACAATCACTTACACAGCTTTCTCTACCAAGTCTTTACCAAAACTGATGATGATCTGACCCCAGGGCACCTCCCAAGTCTTATTTTCGGGTCTTTACTTCTCATGTACTTTATTCCAGCCTCTGTACCGTATCTTGCACATTCCAAAGACACATTCCCACAGCAGGCCTTTTTGTGCTTCTGTTCCCTCTGACTGGGATGCTTTTCCCCGAAATGCAGGCCGGCGTGTATTGAGCAGATTCAACGTGTTACAAATGTGTCCTAAATGCTTCCTGTGTTTATCTTGGTTGACTCCCATTATAACCGTATGAAGTAGACAGTGACATTGGATGGATGAAGACGTCGAGACAGCTGGATACAGCAGAGGCAGGATTGGAACCCAGGCAGGGATCCAAGGCTTCAACACTAAGTTCACAAAACCCAGGGCATGGTTCATACCCTCGCTTTAACCTCAGGGATCTCCTTGGAAAGCATTTTCCTCTATTTAAAGTCGAATCTCTGTGACTCTGTTTCTCTTTATTGTTTTATACTTCCTTACAGCACTCTATGTCTACTGATCTTATACTGCATATTTATTTATTTATTCCTTTTTATTTTTTTTGAGTCAGAGTCTTATTCTGTCACCCAGACTGGAGTGCAGTGTCACGCTCACAGCCACCGCAGCCTCGACCTGCTGGGCTCAGGTAACCGTTCCGTCTCAGCCTTCCAAGTAGCTGGAACTACAAGTGTGCGCCACCATGTCCAGCTAATTTTTCTTAATGTATCATAGAGATGAGGTCTCACCAAGTTATCCAGGCTGGCTTTGAACCTCTGGGCTCAGGCAATCCTCTCACCTCAGCCTCCCAAAGTACTGGGATTATAGGGATTTATGCCTTTGTCTTCCCCACTGAATCTATACTCTAGGAAGGAGAAGACTTGTTCTGATTCACATATCTCAATGTCCCTCGTACCCAGTCAGCTCTTGACCTGTGACAAGGGCTGAAATATACTGAAGGAAGGACATAAGTTGGGTTGAAATTATGAATTGTGTTTAGACATTTTTATTCTTCAGATATTTACTGAATACCCACTGTGTGCGAGACTCCACACCTAGTGTTTGGAAATAAAAAAGATGAACAAGAATCATGGGACTTCCTGCTCCCCCAGAGTTTAGAACATCATGGAAGAAACGAGCAATATACAGGCAAATATACGCAGGGTAAGCATTCGATTAGGCCAGACATAAAGTGTGGCAAGGAAGAAAGGACTTAGAGAAAGCCGTTCCGAGGAGGTGATGTCTGAGCTGAGGACAGGCTGAAGGGTAAGAGAGGGGGAGGCGGGGTTGGGAGGGCCATCCAGGAAGAGGGAACAACCGAATGCCCTGAGATAAAGTAGGTCAGTGTGACTCAGGTAACAAATGTGGAAGGCAGATCTGAATGTCTAGAGGGGGAGCGGAAAGCCAGGGAGCAGCCAAGTAGCCAAGTGCCTTGAAAACTCTTCCAGGGAGTTGGGACTTCACTGAGCAATGTGATGCCACCAAAGGACTTTTTTAAATAAATGTGGTTTTTATAGCATCTGATTCAACTCACGCCTCCAGCTGGGTCAGTTGGCAGCCTCTCCATTTTATAGAGGGGACAACTGAGGCCCGGAAAAACACATTTGAAACATCGGCCGAGTTGCTTTAGTTTTCTCAGTTACCATGTTGTGAGGGCTTCTAACTCTACCCTCCCTCCTTCTTTCCTTTTGATTGTTATCCTTGACAAAAATAAAACATAACACTATTTACCCACATCCTTATCTTTGTCCAAGGAACACACAGGCACTCACACGGATTCCAGAGACCAGTTCCCCTCAGCGGAAGCCAGTTGCTTCAGGGGTGGTGGGCTTTGTACATGGATGGACACCATGTGTGCGTTGAGCCTGAATTCTCTGTTCTCGACGAGGAAGCTGGATTTGTACCAGGAACCTTTTATCTGAACAGGCGACTCTGGGATCTGGAGAACAGAGCCGACTTGACAAAGTGGAGAGGAGCTCAGTATTAAGTCTGCCCACGCTTTGGGCATGCGTGAGCACTCACAGCAAAACACAGCTGGCACGGCTAATTTTAGCCTCGCCCGCCTTGAAAAGGGACCCTTTAAGGAAATATATTTTCTCTGAAACAATTTGTATTATAATGTTGCAGCTGATAGACATGCCAGAATATTATCCTTGGTGGGGAAAAACTCTGCCAAGTAATTATGATTTTTGTTCTTTTTTTTTGAGATGATATCTGTAGAGTGATTAAAGCATCAATGAATCAAAATAATCATACAGAGAGAGACAATGGGAGAAACAGTGGTTTTATTTATAAAGGAGCTGATAAACCGAAGGGGTCACTTCCTTTGATTTTTACAAAAGGGATGGAATGAAAAGAGTTATTATTCCTGATAAATTCAGTTGATCCGTCCAATCTGATGACGCGTGGTGTGCTAATAGTCCTGAAGTGGGTTACAATTTCCACCAGGAAGGAAAAGGTTAGTTTCTCAACCAGGTCTTGGAATAATCTGGCTTTAGTGTGTTAACGGATTTTGCAAGCATCCGGGACACGCTTTTTTTTTTTCTATCTTAACCAGCAAGGTTAGTTCCTCTGCCTTTTTTTTTTTTCCTTCCTTTTCCTTTCTCCTCCTTCCGTCCTCTATTCCCTCCCATGGTCTTCTGTGTTTTGTTTAGCAGTGTGGCTTACCTTGGAACTTGGCAAGAAAAGAAAAAAAAAAGGCAGCTCTTGTGTAGGGTAGATGGAGGGAGGGATAAGGAATCTCTCACCGCTCGCATTTGAGTTCTTAAGGTTCAGTTCCAGCGGCAGCAGCCTTGCTGCAAAAATCGCTTTGCTATTCGAGATAGCCAGCAGAGGGAATCGGAACTTTGCTTGCAGCAGGGGTTGAAGCAGCCTTTTTTTTTTTTTTCTTGGAGGAAATACTGCAGCCTTCTGGACTGCGTACGCTGCTCCCTGGAGAGGCTCTCTCGGTTCCACCCACCGGCTGGAAGGAGGGGAAGTGAATGAAAGGACAGGACAAGCCCCGAACACCATGTCACTCTGGGAGGGAGACAGCAGCAACTAAGCTGTGCAAGGTTTTTTTTTTTTTTCTTTTCCCCCCTTTCTTTTTCTTTTTTTTTCTTTTTTCTTTTCTTTCTTTCTTTCTTTCTCCCTCTCCCTCTCTCTCTCTTTTTTTTTTCTTTTTCTTTAAGGTGGGGAAAGAGACAAACAGGAGACAGGAAGCTGATCTGCAAGGATTCAGAGTTGTGCTCAAAGGACTTTGATTTTTTCCCCCCCTTTTACAAACGCTGGCAATTGACATCACTACAGACAGCCTGGTTACAGAGCAAACTGCCTCATCCCAAGTGGACCCCGGCAGCTGGGGGCATCCAGGCGAGAGCCGGGGAACCAGCTCTGTGTGGGTTTTTTTTTTTTTTTCTACAGATCTCACTCCCCACCCTTTTTTTCTTCTTTTGGTGCGATTTTTTGTTTTGTTTTTTTAAAAACATTCTTGCTGTGTTGGAACTAGCGAGTGGTGGAGTCTCTGAAGCCTCATCAGTCATCGGGACTGTCAGGAATAGTGGTTTAAGAGGAAGCTCGGCCTGGGGCACTATACCCTGTCATCCAGTTCCCTGCCTCGGAGATAAAGATTCCAGCTACATGGGCAAACGCCTGGATCAGCCACAAATGTACCCCCAGTACACTTACTACTATCCTCATTATCTCCAAACCAAGGTATGGCTCGACCCACGGTCTGGCAATCAGCGTGGTATCCTTCTGCACTTGGGATGGGAAACAGACAGGCATGAGAATTGTTATTTAACCCCCAACCCCCTTCACCTCTTCCTGCTCCTTTGAAATTAGTAACCATACCGATGGAGTTAATGAGGCAGAGAAAGCCGTAAGGAGAAAGCAGCAAACCCAGAATTGTAGCTTTCTCTTTCAGGAGAGATAATAGTTTCGCTGGAGTTCAGTTCCTTTGTTGTTATTTGGCAGCATGAATGGTCCTGCTACTCGTAAAGTCCTTTGCAGATGGGCAGGGTTTTTAAAAAGGAGATCACAACGGTGATTATCAGGCCCAAGAATATAATTTCAGGGGCTTTTCTGGTGAGCTGTTCTTTGTTTGCAGCTCTAAAAGGGTTTTTCCCACTGGATGGGAAGTGCCAGGGTGGGGGCGACTCAAACTTTTAATCGCGGAGCATAGAATGAAAGAAGGGTGTGAGAAGGCGTAGGCACTTACCAGCGTCTCTTAGAGTTTGTTTGGGTGTGTTTTGATTTTTAACTTGCCTTGCCTGTTTTATTTTATAGTGAGGGCGATCGGAATGCTACAGACTGAATTAAGAGCTTTACGATTGATGTTCTTTACTTTTAGAAGCTCTGTTTTTCTGTGTTAGCTGCCTTCAGGAGGCCTGGGTCTTGAAAAGAAATGGAATGTAACTGATAGTAATTGGACTTGAATTGGTTAAATACTTTAGGCTTTGTGTGTGTGTGTGTGTGTGTGTATGTGTGTGTGTGTGTGTATGTGTGTGTGTGTGTGTGCGCGCGCGCGCGCACGTGTGCACGCTCTCAAATGATCATTAGGGGCCCAGAGGCAAGCCCACGTAAGTAAGCAGTGGGCAGTACCAGCCCTGAACTTTATCCTGCAGTTAAGACATGAAAGACTCTCAGGTGTGAAATCACTGCTCCAATTTGTCAATTAAATTGGACTTGATTGTGGGGGGGGTGTTGGCAGAGTTACCACCTTGAGTACATGGGTGATATTATTTTGTATTTTATTTACCAGACTCCACCGTCTTTTTAATAATAAATATGTCTAGAGTGAACAAGGCGTGCCTGAATGATCTTTGCTGTCACCACGACTTGCTGATGTGATTAGGACTTGGTAATTCATGCCGTAGTTATCTTTCATTTATTCTGTCTCATCAAACAATGCCTATTTGTAAGCCAGACTGGCAGCAGACTTTCAGTATTACATTAAAGATTTTTTTTTTTTTTTTTTTTTCTTTTTCAGTTGGTCTCCGATCCGCCCTGCCCCTCCAAGGTCGACTCACATTGCTTTTTGCCTCTGTGAGCGTTTAGTTTGTGCTGCTGCTGCTTAAATAGACTAGCCCTCCTGGCCGGTGCCTTGAGTTTTAACTCTTTGGGGGATTAGGTAGAGAAGGCTGCCTGCCCTTCCGCAAGGAAATGGCAAAGCCAGGACAAGTTAAAAGGGGAAAATTTATAGTCATTTCTCATCCCCCAAAGAAACAAAAACAATAAACTCAAGGGTTGCATGAAAAATATGGGACATTCCATTCCTTTTACTCATTTGGCTAAATTTTTCCAAATGTTTCAAAAATCACGCTCAGTTTTTGGTCCTTGTGTTCTACCCTTGGTATATATTCAGAAAAGAAACTTTAGAGTGAAATGAATGAAATAATTGTTTTCCTGCTTGAGATTTCTCTTAACCTTTTACTAGCAGGAAATAGTGAATGTTATGCACATTACATCAAAGACACTGGGTGACCTATACTGGTAGAAAGTGTGTGTGTGTGTGTGTGTTCGTGTTCGAGGGAAAGAGGGTCAGTGATATGGTGAGGGAGAAGAGGTTAGAACCTGAAAGATATAGAGGGGGTTTAAAAAATGCTTTGGGGTCCTATGTAGTATAGTGTTGTATAGACAGGAGGCATCTGGATTTTGTTACCTTCAAGCTGGCCAACGCCATCAACTTCTGGAACATTTTTAAAGAAGTTGGATCCATTAGGCGTCCTAAGCTGATATTCGGGTAATCAGATCAGCGTAAGAGGGAATATAAAATCAGCTCCTTTGGCCATCACGGTAGTTCGTATTGATTATTATGTTGTGAACTTTCCACAGTGCTGTGTAGTTGTCGAATATTGTTACAGTGACTCTGAAATGACAGGCGTTAATAACATTCCCGGAAGCTGAAGATGTGAAAACGTGCCCTGTTTTGAAACTTGCATACAGAGGGAATGGGACAGAGGGTCAATGTGCAATCATATTTTAAAATGTGGGGACTTCTTGACAGCGTTAATACTCTACAATGAAGGGCTATCACGTCCCAGTACAACAGGGAAACAACTGGGTTAATTCCATATCACTTCTTGTCTCTTCTACACTTATATCTCAAAATATAATTTGTAATAATTTTGGAGGAAGTACATGCTGCTTATATTTATTTGGTAAGCCTGGGTGGAATTCATAAAATCCACTGTTCTAGCCTTGGCTTGTAGTCATAATTTAATTTTATAATCATAGCTATTTAAGATGATGCTGACATGTAAAGAATACTTATGTTTCATAAAAACAGAATTCTTCGGTAGATAACCATATTCTGATGATATCATATCTTAGATTGTATCCAAAACTCATGTAGATTTTTTTTTCCCTCAGTCCACAAGGTCTGGTTGTTGACCCTAGTTTTTTGGGGGAAAATCCTTCACGAGATATTAAAGAATCAAAATGTTTATTATTGTCTTTCAGAAAATGCACAAAATATTGAACTCTGTCTTTCTACTTAAGTATGTGTAACGATAGATATAGCTACTATTTTTATGATAAAAATATGAAAATTGATTTTTTAAATAAATGCAACATTTTTCCATTCTCTCAAATACATGTTAAAGTTTCAGAGGAACTTGTGATACTTCCCTGCCTTCTCTGCGATTAGTATTTTCCATTGCATTAGAACCAATCTCTCAACTTTTCTTCTTTAAAAAAGTATGCTTTATTTTTTAAATAAGTTCTCAAATGTGTAACATGTTTTGTATTAGAAAAATGTACCTATTAGTTAGGACGAAATCCCCGTGGTTGACTTGTGGTCATCATGTGTGGCAATGTTAGAGTGTGCTGTCTCCTCACCTCCTATCTTAAACGTTGTCATCTGTTTTCTTTTTGACCATTTTTTTTTTCCCTACCCAAAGAAGCTGTTTCAAGAAGGAATATTACTTTTGGTTAAAGAATAATGAAGAAATCTTAGTGGCATGTGATAATATTTAAATGGGAAATATGGCTGAATAAAAAGGATAGTTTATCAAGGTCAATTTGCTGTTTGGAAGGCTACCAAGGCCAATGAGCAAATTTTGGAGAAAGGGGGGTCAAAAACTAGTTCTTTATCTTGATGACAAAATACAAAATGATGCTTGAGAATTCTCACCTAATATTTTTCAAGTATTCTGTGATTGTCCTTTCAAACAACCAACCTGGAAATCCCAGGTGAATTTCATTGTGAATTTGAGGTACTTTGGGAGGGGGTTTTCTTGGGGAAAAAAAAATTAGTTGGACTTGAAAAGCTAAAAAAGAGTGAACACATGGTCACAGCTTAGTGAACTGATATTTCGCAGGTGAGAAATAGATATTTCTCGCATATATAATATTTGGAAAACTTTAGTCATCTTCATAAAACTTTAAAAATCACCCAGCACACACAGCAAGTTTCTCCTTTTCCACACCCTTACTGGTTCACTATGTTTCTACTAATCCAGCGTACAGTTTCTAATCACATTGCTCTTACATCAGTTTGTTGCACTCCCTCTTTGGCCATCTGATTCCCCAGGAGGTCTTGAAGAAAAGGGTTCAGAACAGGGGATCTAACAGGGTTTCTCTGGCTGGTGGTTCTCAGATTGAGTTCAGAGCCTGGTGTGAAGATGGGGTCAAGTGTAAGGAATAACTGATGCACTGCACATTGATTTCAGGCCGAATATTCAACCATCTGCAGCCTGATCTGCCTGCCCTGTGTCTCTGAAAGTCTAGCTGGACCCCAGTTGACTGTACCATCGAAAGAGCAAACACTTGAAAACACAAAGAGGGAGGAGTAGGCAAAGGAAGAGAGGCTCCTGTGGGACAAAGAATATTCTAAAAGATGCAACTGTGCGGATCCTTCAAAAGCAAAACAAAACAAGCCCTTCACACACGCCTTACACATGAAAATGTTGAAAATCTTGCAGAGGGAGGGAATGAGTTTAGAATTTCCTTAGTACTTCCTGCCTCAGATTTGCATTGATAGCCAGAGTTGGTAACTTGCCAGTTGTTTTAAAACAGCCTTGAAAACTCCCAAGTTCTGTTTTCCTTTGAAAGCCTGAAACATACAAAACTGGTTTTCTAAAAAATCTTCCAACGATAGAATTTTTAGGTACAACTCCAAATATTTTCTTTCGCTTCAGGGGGGTAATATGATAGCATGAAACCAGGATAAATCTTGTTTGTCTTATTTTAGAACGTATAGAATTTTAATTGGTTTTAAATAAGAGAAAAACACAAACAAGAGGCCACCTTCTTTTTAAAGTTTTTTTTTTTTTTTTTTCCTTTTTCTTTACTCCAAATCATCATTATCAGTGGGGACTGGCCACAGTTCCAAGACATATCTTGTTATTTTTTTCGATAATGTAGTCATTGTTTTCACAATTGAGTTCTTACTTAAAAGTTTGGTTCCTACTTGAAAGAAGTAGAAATGTAAAAGGCTTGTTGTGTTTTTCTTCTTTCTCCCGAATAAATCCAAACTTAAAGAAAACACCATGCATAGTTCTTTGAACAGCATTTTTCTAAAGCATTTTCCTTTTACTTTCTCTCAATGTAGGAAAAAAATAACAAAATGATAACTCACAATTATTCCCATGAAGCAATAAAATCTATTTGAGGACTGGGGGGTAGAGGTGATTTCCAGAAAGGGATGTAAAAAAGAAGGAAGGATGCAAGTTCATCTGAGGTCTTTCTGGTTTCAGGAATTCTGAAAATCTTCATTTTTGCACTAATATGACACTATCAGTGTTTTTGGCAGAGAGAGGGCCCAGTCACAATTATGCCCATGTCAGATTTTAAAGCTCTAGTCTTTCCCTTCAGAGGGAAACTTTGTAAATGTCAAACTTTTTATTCAGAGCAAATGGTTGATATTTATTCAAAATTGGCTTTGAGTACTATATTAAAATTGTTTTGTAACAGTCTCATAAGCCACAGCTGTATGTGATTAAATAGTGTAATATCAAAAGCATGTGAGAATAGACATTTTTACGCTATAGCTGTGGCACAGCAAGACTGCAGATGGAACTGAAGGGGACCAAGAGGAAAAATGTATTCATGTGGTGTAATACGTGTGTTGAGGAGATGTGTTGCTATTTTTTGCAGTAGTGGGAAAATGTTGAACTATTTTGGATGTGCTTAAAAAATATGCTTTCTGAAAACAGAAACAGACAGATAGCACCATTTAAACAAAATATGGAGTGGATAATGCCATTTAAGTTAAAAAAAAAAAAACATAGGTACTGAATGGATCTGAAACCCATTCAAATGGTAGGATGAACATTACTCCCATGGAGCACGCATTCAAAAGCAAAAGGGACTTTCTCATTTCTGTTTTGAAATGATAAATACTTTTCTTCTTTGTGTTTGCTGCTTTAATCTGTGGAGCTATTGTAAGAAAACCTTCAGGCCATTCCTACCTAAAGGAGAGTAGTAGGTAATAAGGGCCGGCAACTCGCAGTGTATTTCTTTTTAAAGATGTTTGGAAATATGATATTCGGTTTTGTGTAAATATTACTCTTTTCTCACCAGTGTTAAAAATCACAGTTACACAAGGACACATACCTTTTGCTCCTATTTCTTTAAGTAGGGATGTTACAGCAAAGAGGTTTCTGGGGTTTGTGAGATACTTTAACGACAGTGTTTTTGAAATAATACTTGCTAATGAAAACTATAATCTCTAGCTTTCTAGAGATAATAACCCTATAGCATTAATAATGCCTATAGATATCTATGGGATTGGTTAGTAAGTGATTGTTTAGAGAGCCTTGTAAAAGCCTATAGAGTTGGCTGTTAGTTTTCAGATTTCAAATTTGGGGCACTAAAAAAGTAATTTTAAAAAGAAAAAAGAGGCATGAAGAGAGGTGAACTGAATTTTGTTTGGCTTTGTTTTTAATTGTTTTTCTTTCAAGTTGATATTGGCAGATAATTTGTGCACATTAAAAAATTTTTGTTTTAATCCATGTAGGTTGATTGATTAGGAACTATACATCATGTGAAATCAGATATATGAATAAAGTTTTTGGTAATTCCAAACTTCAATCTCCAATAGATATCTAATATCAAAAGTATGAATCATTAAAGATAAGATATGGATTCAGCTTTGGGAGGAATTCTCTGATTTGTATGTCAACGCATTGGTTTCTAGGTCAGGTTCATTCACTAAGATCTCTTTCAGGTGTAGCATTTGTGACTCCAGTTGAGATAGATGAGTCTGCTTTGGTGTCTTAGTGGCACTGGAAGGTGGCCTCAGTTCTGTGTCATTCATGAGATTTCATTTGGCTCCCCAGTGCTTTCTACAGAGCAGATCAAATGCTGGTTTATTGGCTCACTGATGATTTGACAAATTTCACCGCCCAGATTCTTTGCCACATCTAAATCCAGTGCACCAGAAGAAACACATCCATTGCTTGGGAGTTGGGGAGAGCAGTTCTCAAGGGTGGGACAAAATGACAGACATCTTTTTTTTTTTTGCTAGCTTTGTTATGGTGACTAAAATTTTTTCCTTTTGAGTGGTTTAAGTTTAAGGCTTATTTAAAAACTTAATAGTGGTAGTGTGATGCTTTACTTTTCCTCATCTAACTTTCGCTGTTCATCTGGTGTAAGCGAATGCTTATACATATGTTTGGCTACACCGGTTGCATTAATGAAGGAAACCAGGATTGCCACATGAAGTTACTGGCAACCTTAGTTTCATGAATGATTATAAGGAGGCACTGTAAACACACTCACAGAAATAACAGTTGATAAATTAAATATAATTTTTACTGGACCTACAAATCTTTGAATCTCAGAATAGTAGCCTTGAAAACATGGGACCTAAATATTATAGTTACTATAGTACTCGTATACAGTTTTATAGGAAGGAAACAATAACTTCTCCAGGACTTATAAATAAGAATCTTTTCTTCTTTTTCTTGCAAAATACGCTTCTTGTTTCCCAAAAAGCGTCTGTTAGCTGAATTAATAAAAGTAAATGACATATAATGTCCCATTTAAAATTATTTATTATTATTATTATGATTATTGAGTTGGAGTCCCACTTTGTCACTCAGGCTGGAGTGCAGTGACACCCTCACGGCTACCCCAGAGTCGACCTGCTGGACTCCGGTGATCCTTCCGCCTCAGCCTTCCAAGTAGCTGGAACTTCGGGTGTGCATCACCACGCCTGGCTAATTTTTGATTTATTGTAGAGATGAGGTCTCGCCAAGTGGCATGGGCTGGTCTCAAACCCACGGGCTCAGACAATCTACTCACCTCGACTTCCCAAAGTGCTGGGATTACAGGCTGATCCACTGAGCCTGGCCATTTATTATTTAAGCTTTGAAACTCATACATTGTTTTTATATAATTTAATGTATAAATTGCATTTATGCTTGCTAAAATAACATGTATATTTGGAGTATGAGACAAGGAATATAATCCTTTGGGAAAATTTGTTTGTATTGATACCAGTCTGTGTGTTCATTCTTTCATTTGTGAAATGGGTGCAATGACCCTAACCTCAATAAAATTACAATGCCCCCTGCTATGGAAGGTATAAAGTCGCTAAGCTGTTCAGAGAAGGATGATCCACAAATAAATATCGGTGTTATCATTTTGGAAGCACTAGTGCATGTTTATATTTACTTTATTACAGCCTCAATTTTGAAGGGCCGGGCTGTCAGTTTAAAACAGAAAAGAGTATAGGAGCTCCCAAATGTGTGAAAAGCCATTTTTACTTGCTGGAATGTAACCCTTCACCAGATTGTCATTAAAAATTATATTGTAGGCTGGGCATGGTGGCTCACATCAATAATCCCAGCACTTTGGGAGGTCGAGGTGAGAGGATTGCCAGAACCCACAGGTTCGAGACCAGCCTGGGCAACTTGGTAAGATCTCATCTCTATAATAAATCAAAAAATTAGCAAGGTGTGGTGGCACATGCCTGTAGTTCCAGATCTTTGGAAGGCTGAGGCGGGAGGATCGCCTGAGCTCAGTAGGTCGAGGCTGCAGTGGCCGTGAGCGTGCCACTGCACTCCAGCCTGGGTAGCAGAGTGAGACTCCAACTCAAAAATTTAAAAAATATATATATATTGTAGAAGAATATTTACTGAGGGGAAATGTTTACCATACATGAAATGGTTAAAACAGATAATATATTCCCAATATTATAAAAGCATAGAGAATACAAATATATGCATATGAAAAGGCTTAAACGAAATACATCAAATTCTCAAAGGAGAACAAAATAAATTAAATGGAATACAAAAACTAGACTAGACTACACACTTAGTCAAGGTAACCTGATACTGCCTTTTCCTGGTGTTGAAAGTGATATATAATAGAAGAAAAGTAAATCTAATAATACTGCATTTTATTTCTTATTTATTTTTTGAGTTGGATTCTCACTCTATCACCCGGGCTGGAATGCAGTGGCACACTCATAGCCACCCCAGCGTCCACTCGCTGGGCTCCAGTGATCCTCCCGCCTCAGCCTTCCAAGTAGCTGGAACTATAGGCGTGCACCACCACACCCGGCTAATGTTTTGATTTATTGTAGAGACGAGGTCTTGTCATGCTGCCGAAATTGGTCTCAAATCTGTGGGCTCAGGCAATCCACTCACCTCAGTCTCCCAAAGTGCTGGGATTACAGACTTGAGTCACCGTGCCTGGCCCTAATAATATTTTAATTATCTATAGTAAGAGTTTTCGGAGCTAATTTTAAAATTTGTTTTAGAATTAGCTTTCCTATCATTGGATGGTTTGGTTAAGAAATTAGTATATTTTACATTCAGCAAACTAGCTGCAGGTGATTTCTTGCTTATCCCACTCTTAGCTGATAATTTTCAAGCTGAATATGGCTCATGCATAGAATTTAATGAGGATGTCTTCCTATTGTTTTTTTAAATATTGTGTACTGCTATTTAACTTAGTCATTTTTGCTGATTGATGACAATTTAATGAAAAGGGAAATGGAAAACAGAATACTAACTATCTGGTTTTCTGGAACTAGTTATCTTAAATGCTTTTCTTATGTATGTGAGTCATTTTTAAAGCTATTGTTGATATCTGTGAATTCTCATGTTCCTTCTTTTAAAGCATATCAGTCACATAAATTGGACATTGATACCCTAAGTGCAACTTAAAACTAAGATATCGGCCTGGCTCAGTGGCTCAGCCTGTAATCCCAGCACTTTGGGAGACTGAGGCGAATGGATTGCCTGAGCCCACTGGTTCGAGAGTCACCTGGGCAACTTGGTGAGACCTCATCTCTACAATAAATAAAAAAATTAGCTGGGCATGGTAGCACACTCTGTAGTTCTGGCTACTTGGAAGGCTGAGGCAGAAGGATCACCAGAGCCCAGCAGGTCAAGGCTGAGGTGGCCGGGAGCATGCCAATACACTCCAGTCTGGGTGACAGAGTGAGACTCCAACTCAAAAAAACAAAAACCAAAAAACTAAGGTATCTTCGAATTAAAAAATATTTTTTAAACTACCGAATAGTTTTGAGTATAGAAAATGTTTAAAGAAGTACATAAGAGGGTTGGAATAATTTTGTTGACATCGTTTGCTGATAATTAACCTCATCTTCGTGTTTATTAAAATTTTCAGAAATTTTTCCAGTAAACATATGACATACCTTTGATGTTTATTTTCTTCTTGAAAGAGGAGAAAACCACATTTTTTCTTCTGTCACTTGGTGCTAGTTTCTTGGAAGGTAGTGACAGCCCCTGGATTAGCCTTGGTCAACTGTGCTTTACCAATTCAGACTGTACCTGCAGGAATAAGAACATTGCATTTTTAATCCAAAGCAGGCAGAGAACCCTGAAAAGAATACAATTTGGATGTTCTTTTTTCCATTCTTTCCAAAAAAGTAATGGCTGCTTTTAAACCTCATTATTCACCTGACTAGGACCATTTGACTTAATGTTAGCAATGGAAGTTTCACTTTCTGCTTATTCTTGATGTGTTTAACTTTGTTGAGAAGCTGGAAAAACACAAGAGGAAGCCAATGGGAATTGGTCAATGAATGTGGAAGAATTTTTCTTCAAGTTTTATGACTTCCCTTAACAATGGAAGAAGTGCAGTCATTTTAAAACCTCCATGTTTTCTAGACACTGTTTGAAGCCTCCATCCCACATCCAAAGAAATATATTAAAGTACACTAACATTCCACATCAAATTTAATCTTTTTACAATCAAAGATTGAAAAAGGTTTTATAATTTTGCTCCAGAAACTCTGAGTGCAAATAGATTTATTTATACGCGTCTGTGAATGTGGTGCCATCATCATGCATATGTGAGTGTTCTTACAAAGAGAAAAAAAATCTAATCTACGAATCTTTTTGAGGTACAAAGAGATTATCAGAAGGCTAAGTGGAGCAATGAATAAAGTTGACGATGTTATGTTTTGTTTTGTAGATATGTAAATAAATGCTAATCAATTTTAGTTTTGCAGTTTTCTTTGTAGAACTCGTAGGCCATGTGTTTTTTATCCTTGTACCAGTGTTTCTGTGGATTCTTAAAATGGCCAGAAAAGTTGGCCACGTCTCCACTATTGTGGCCTTTTGGCATTCAAGATATCTCTGACGTTTAGTAATCCCAAATTTCCGGGGAGGGACGGGTGGTAGAACAGCACAGTGTATCGGAAAATGTCATTAACATTCTTTGGCTAAAATATCTCAAAAGCAGACACATTGGATTGACCTTTGGCAGTGAGAGCAACTGGGAGTTCCAGGTCTGAGCGCCAGGTTCACAGAATTTTCTTTGCTCAATTGGTGAAAATTGTTTACTAGAGACAGAGCTTGAATGTAACAGGTGTTTCCCTGGGCCCCCAGCTTAGGTGTACAAGCAGGAGACAAAGCAATGGCACAATGCTTAGTCTCTGGCATAATCTTTCTAAATTCTGTCTCAAAATAGGGTCAGGAGTTTTTAAAATATATATTCACATTGCCATCTCCTCTTGTTCCCCCGTTTCCACGGATATTCCCCTAGGATAACTTCTCTTGCTGTCCAGAGTCTCCCAAACCTAGAAAATCTGTGTGCCTTGTAAAGAATGTATGTCTCTACAGGTATTCACACTCCCATAAGTAGTTGGCACCCGAAAATAGTGTTTCTTCAGCTGTAAGCCAAGCATGATAGCTTCCTTCATTTTAATTCTTACCCCAGTATAACAAGAAAATCAAAATCCCAAGCCCAGACATGGCCATCTGCTCCCATCATATTCAGGAAGGAACTTCTCTCTCTCTCTCTAACTCCATATATATCCTCATACCTGAAAATTTACTCTCTCCACCCGTCCTGGAGGGAGAATTCTCTCATAATCAGGCTATGTTTTGATTTTCCATCTAATTACTCAATTTTTCTTCCCAGCCCTCTAGCCAGACCTCACTGAATTTCCTCAGCAGATGCAATGAACCAGCTTTGATTGTCTTTCTTATACATAAAACAACACACACACACACACACACACACACACACACACACACGTTCATGTACACACGCATGCACACACAGGCACCTACATTCCTAAAAACTGTAAGAATTATTTTAATGGTTTAGATTTTCTCTGAGACCAAAATGATCACAGACAAGTATAGAGGGGCAAAGTTGTCTTAAGGAGACACATATCTATTCTTTCTAGTTATAATAATTTTTTTTTTCCTGCTAGTTGGTAGCACAAAGGGGTGAGGTTTTCCAAACTAGGCATGACTGATAATTGTTACTTTCTCTCAAGAGTAGTATCTTCCTATGATCTGAGACATATTGACAGTGTATTATGCAAGTTAGATATCTACTCTCTCTTTTCCTGTCATTCTTGATAGCATCCCTTAGAAGTCTTATTGATTGATTCTAATTTTTCCCAAATAATATTATAATAGTTGTTTAAACTGTGGAGAGTCTAATGATTCTCAAAGCTTTTAGGGATGAGGCTGTCAATAGCAGGGCAGGAAAAACAGAAAAGATGACAGTTTTACAACTTTAATTTAACCAGTGATTTATAAGAAAGATCAAGCAAAGAGAGGGCAAAACAGAAAATGAACTAAAACAGAAGGCTAATGGTATCAGGTCTTAACCCACTTTTTGAATGTTTCTAGAATTTGGCAACTTGTTTTCCTTTCCAAAGGCAAAGGATAAGAGGTGTTTGGGGAGGAAAATGTTCACAATTAGAACAATCTTTGGAAAAAGTTTTCCTGTGAGTAGGACACAACTTGAAGTGTAGGAGTCATGTAATTGAGACCCTTAATGTCCTGTGTAGAAAATTAATGCTGATGTGACCAATTAGTGCTTTGTTTTGGTCTTTCATATGTTGCTGCACTCAATAACGACCAGCATTTGCTTTTGTTGTTTGGACTAACTCATCACTAGTACTCTAGAAGGACCTGAAAATAGCCTCACTGATGCTTATGATTGGAAAGAGGAGTGTTTTTCAGAAAAAGTCATGGGAATCATATAGTTAAATTTTGCAACATAAAAAAAAATCATATAAAATCAGTATATGCTCAGAACTATAATCAGGGGTGTTGTTTTTCTGAGGCGAAAGGATCAGCTTTTGAGGAGGAAAAAAACAACAACATTAATTATGAAGCCAGCAAAGCTATATTGGCATGAGAACCACACAAGGGAAATTGCTAATTAAACAACAGTGAAGTCTGAGGGCCACTGATGTGCCTGGGGACCCAAGGAGTAGGTCAAATGAGGCTATCGGTGCAGTCATACTTACTTGCTTTGAAGTCTAGCCCAAGCATACGTTAGAGGGATAGAGCCTGATAAAAGAGTGTCTAGATTTCCACATGGTCCTGAAAAGACTAACAAGTATTGTTATTATTTATGATCCATCTTTTCTGCCAATTTCATTGTACTCCTGTCTCCATCCTTATTCCATTTAGGGTGGTTGTCTGATATGACCTTGTAAAAGACATTGTGTCTTCTACATCTCCCTGCCTTTTCCAGATTGTTCTTCCTAGGGCTACTTCTTTTATTTCCTTATCATAGCTTCTGCTTCCCTTCCCCTTTCCTTCTTATTCTCTGATTCTCAAGTTTTCTGCTGTGAATTTGCCTTCTTTGCTTCCTATCCTTTGACCCTTAAGCTCTGCTTCCTTCTTTTTGCTTTTTTCAGACTTTGGTCCTTTTCTTTAGTCCTTTTAATTATTAGTTTTTTTCTATCTCTTATAAGATAGAGTGGGATTGGGTTTTGACTTTTTTTTTTTTTTTTTTTTTGCTTGGTTGTAAATTTATTTCTGACTTTTCTTTTTTTTTTTTGAGTTGGAGTCTCACTCTGTCGCCCAGACTGGAGTGCAGTGGCTGCTCCCGGCCACTGCAGCCTCGACCTGCTGGGCTCCGGCGATCCTTCCGCCTCAGTCTTCCAAGTAGCTGGAACTACAGGCGCGCGCTACCACGTCCGGCTAACTTTTTGATTTATTGTAGAGATAAGGTCTTGC